>JAFIDM010006943.1:75732876-75759194 GCA_023159025.1 Thereuonema tuberculata
GAGGAGGTTGACCTTTGGGAAATACACTACTGAGGTGGATGTGCGACAGAGATATTACGATTTAGTACTAAAAAGGCTTATATGAAGTTTTCATCTAACATTTTGCTGTTAATTAATTTGGGAGTATTATCTTTCAATCAAATGGAGATGTATTGCTCTTTTTGACTTCTCAGTTCGTAGCACAGATTTATAGAACAGAATAACAAAGTGTGACATTGACGATAATCACGATTCTACTAAAAACAAGAATATTCAGTAGGCTAGCTAATAATCTAGAATTACAGTCGGACCTCAATTTAAGGAAGTCGCTAAATCCCCCCCAAAAGTTCGTTATATGGAAAATTCGTTAAATAGAGATTCACCTTTTATTAATATTATCAGTATTATTAAAAAAAGTAATAATTTTAATGACATAAAGCATACATTGCCACATGATACTTAAATTTTACTAATAAAATCTGTTAATTTTGTCTGAGTTTTTTTTTTTTTTTTGAAAAAGTGTTTTTGCTTATAGTACGTCTGGCATCTTTGCAATGATAAACCCCTTCAGTATTTTCTTCAAATTGTAATCCGCGTCGGATTGTTTCAAATGATTTTAGCATTTCATCATACGAAGGTTTTTTTTATTTCTGCATCATAATCATTTCCATTTTCATCATCTTCATCGCAATTCATAGTTGTATTGTTTTGATTTTTCACACTGTCCAAAATATCCGATTCAGTTAGTGTTTCCGAGGTCTCAACTTCAAAATCAAGTGAAAGGTAATCATCAATCAGCACATCATCGTTAATTTCTTCTTTTTCTCTCAGCTGTATCCTCCAAAAAGTTCGTTAAATATAAAATGCACTTCGCTATTTGGAGATTATTTTACGAAGAAATTAGCAAAATGTTCTTGGTTCCAAATAAAAGTTCGCAAAATAGAGGTTCGTTAAATAGGGGCCTGACTGTATATTGAACTAAAAGAACAGGGTCTTTCTTATAGTTTCCTTGTGGAAAAGAAACTTTAGATGTAAATTGAGAGATGTTTAATGATGATTATATTGTATAATTTGAACTCTTTCTTGCTATAAAGAAATGTTTGATTAGCTTGAAACATACAGATCGTAAGAGCTTAATAAAAATAACCTGAGTTTAATTCCTTATTAAAATGAAATTTGCAAGTTTGTTTTTCTTTGCGATTTTCAATTTCTTAATGGTCGTTAATTGGATTGTAATGCTATCTTTTAAATATAGTTTAACTTTAGCTATATAAATATATTCAAGTTAGTAAACTTCTACATTGTTTAAACATGATTTCAGAAATGGTAATTATAATAAATAAAAAACACAACATCTTCTTCTTTCCAAAATATCGCTATATTTTGCAGATAACTTATCTGCTTCTTCAGTCTTTCAAAAATGTGCATAATACAGAAGTAAGGTTTATGCTGGAGGCTTGCATAATAAGCAGCTTTAAATGCTTCAACAAACAAAAAGGTGTTGAGGTTAGCCAAATTATATTAGATAAATTCGTGAAAAATTGTAAAGATATCACAAAATTCCAATAATGATCTAATTTATTGTCAAAATGTTACAATATTTCATTGTTTTGCTATTATTCTACTTATGATTACTTTGTTTTGTTAAAAAGGTCATGCAACAACATTGCCTATAATGCTTTTAATTTAATATGTATTTGATCTGACATGTATGACTCTGTATTATTCACGTTGTACTTACTATACATTGTTACTATTCTAATCATTTAAACTTTTTGTTAATGAAGAATATTTTCTATGTATAAGTCTGAAGAAGCAGATAAGTTATCTGCGAAATATAGTGATATTTTGGAAAGAAGAAGATGTGTTTTTTATTTATTAAAACTTCTATATTGTTGATAAACTAACAATTTCCGCTATCAGAACTTCCAATTACCATTTTTTTTTTCAAGAAACACATCTTAGGGCTTTTTAACAGTAATTTTTTTTCTCTTCTTTCCCAATTTTTTTAGGGGCTCAGAATCAGATGCAGGAGGCGGATCAAGACCTGAATGTCTCTCATGAACCTCAATATTCTCCCTTATTAAGAAGCTAATTGGTAATTTGATTTCACGCAATTTCCAAACTTGCAGCTTGCCAACAAATGAATGAAGGCAAAAGTGCTATTTTATTATCGATCGCAGTTTTAAGGATTGAAAATCTGAAAAAACAGAAATTTCCAGTTAGGAAATTGTTTCAGACAAGTTTACAAACTATAATACGTTTCCCAAATCTTATCTATAAGTTCAGAGATACCAACAATAAATAACAGAATTTTTTTTTAGGATCTACATTTCACTTTTTCTTTGTGAAAAAAAGCAGCACTTCCATTAACAATTTTTATTAACGCCTTTCAACTGCAAGTTCCAACCAAAAGAGCAATGCAATTAAGAAGATTATGTTTCACTAGCCGAAACGTTGCATATCTGTAAGGAAAACAGATATTCGTAATTGTTTGGAGAGTTTTGTTGAACCACGTAATACTAAGTAATTTATTCTGTATTAAATTAATGATAGTTAAAACTACTTTCTTATGTAAAGCCACCACCTATATTTTTATGATCAATGCTTAGATCTAGCAAATATACATAAACGTCTTTTTTAATTTATTCTTTAATTCAAATGCGTTTTATTGTAATTCATTTTGTCGATTACATTGCGACCCTTGGGTCTTGTAGGCCCTTGGGCTCACTGAAAGTAAGGCTCCTGCGTTTCTTGACCAACGGGACAACGTTGAGGTCGGATAGTCAGCTCGACGCCTTTAACTTCCGGGAAAGAAACCCACTACCTATTCGACAGAGGGCTGGGTAGGCCCTAGGACCCGTTTGGAGAGGATGAAGCGTGGAAAAAATCCCTGGTCTCCGCCAAGGCCGGGGCGAACCCGTCACCTCGAACCCGCTGCCAAGCATACTTACCCACTGTGCTACCGGGCCCAATATTGCGGTGGTATTATTGATGAATTAGGTGTTTTACATACAACTACTATTGGCATTTACTGCAAGATATCCTCGTAGAAGTTTTCGTAAACAATCCGACATAAAGAAACGTTTATAACTTTTCTTTGTAGAAATTTGTGAGAAAATGAAGTAATGACTTTTATAAAATTATTTTTTTATAATGTTTCATTCATTATTTTTAAATTGTTTTATATAATGGCATTAATTTTTATTCAGTATGAGTAATGTTCATTAACATTGAAAATCATCTTTAAAGGTACGTTTTTGCCTATTTATTGTAATTTAGCTACTTTTGTACTCAATAAATATTAATATTCTTTTTTATTTGAGATTTACTTGAAAACCTATAATCTATAACGAGGTCTAAGGTATAACATTCGGAGGACCGAGATACAACACCTTATGTACCTCAGTCCTAGTATAAACTTTTTTTTTAAAAATTAAAAAAGTAACAGAAGGAAGTATTAAACAAACTCCATAATAATATATGCGATGTATAAAATAACAAAGTTTTCATGGAAGTTATTTTATCCATTTCTTTAGTAATTACAATCATGTAAAAAATTAAAATGTTCAAAACAGTCCAAGGTACAAGATCTTCCTCTAACCCTCTTAATTTATACTTTAATCAATTCCTCATTACAGTCTACAGACGAGTCAAGTTGTTGGTAATGTTTCGGGGCACAAATTTTTCTTTATACGCCAATTATATTGTAAAATATTTTCTTAATTTTTACAAATAACTTTTGTTCTATCATGAATTTACCAAACATCTAGACATCTGAGAAGAAAATGTTTCGAACAAAAATTGCAGTGTAAACTCTTATCTTTAATTTGATATAGACTTATTACAGTTGTTTGTTTTTACTTTAAAATGGTGGTCAGAAATCATCTTCACAATATTCATAAAAGCTTATATCTTATACACTTTCTTCGGGCTCATTCTGTAATCACATTTAGTGAACCTGCATAGGTTGATACATTTTAGCTGATTTCTCATATAAGTGCATGATGATCTCAGTTCATATGCAAGACCTCGCAAGAAAACAACTCAGAACCCCCAACACTGCTTCAGGTGATGTTGGTCACGTCATCCATTTGATGCAAAGCATTCCATCATTGTCTAGCATCCATCCATGATCTTCTGGTTCCGGCATTTAAGAAAATTTTCCAGACATCTTTTCCAAATTGCTGCTTGATAATTTGCTCGTTAAGAGTATTGTTTTCACATGGAGAAATTGTGTTGATTCAAATTCGCCTTGTCGTTTCGGAATATTTAGTATCTAGTTCATTTTATCTAGTTCTAGTTTTCTGCTTTAGTTTTTCTTGAATATAGCTGACTTGTAAACTTTTGGATCCAACAGCGATCGTTGTTGGATAATGAAAACTGGCTTCCAATCATTGAAAACTTTTCATTGATCCCTCAGGGTTGGCTAGACTCCAAGGTAAAGGTTCCGAGAGATGGCTGAACACCTCTACAATATTCAAGCATCGCTTTTCTGCTATGAGTAACATGCTTGCAAAAAGCTTGCGGTCTGTCTTGAGGATGAGGTCCTTACTCTTTCCATTCTTTTTCAGTTTTGTAGTTGTGGTAAAAGTCTTCAAGTTATTTTTTGAAGGGTTCGAAAACTCCGTGAGGATGATCTCTTTTGAATGTGTCATACGCATCTTCACCTTTCTTTCCGACTGTCAGCAGTCGACTGTCAGCTGTACATCAGGTGGTGCTGCTCTTCCTGTTGATAAGTCGATTACGTCTGAAGGATTTTTGTTAAATGCATTAGTCCACTCATTCTCCAAAAATTGCACTGCAGGTGAACCACACTCTTCATCTTTTTTATCCGAGGTCTATGTAGATCAGAGTGGCAAAACGTGAGGTGACTTATTACTTTTAAATTTTCTCGGAACTTCCTCAGAGCTGTTGCGCGGTATTAAGCAGTTATATAGTATTTTGCAAGAGCATCTGCTTTAAAACTGAATTCTTTAGTACCTTCTAAAGTTTGTGTATCTTTGTTGACTGTCTCCTTCAACGTTTGATCTACAGGACTGCGAGAAAATTTCGCGATCCAGTTGAACAGAATTTCATCCTTCTTTAAAGTAATGACTTATTTCAAGGGGAATTTTTACCGAATTAGAGATTTATGCAAAATTTACTGACAGATATCGTACATAGTTAATTTTGTCCATAGTAAAACACCAGGGCATCATTTGCTGGATACATGACTTAAAATATAATCAGTTTCCTTCTTCGTTACTGCGGATTAATCGAAGCAATAACTGTACTAAATCTATTAATGTCATCTAGAATAATGAGAGAGGTCCATTGTCAATCATTAAGAAGTAAAAGTAACATTCAAATATGTCCTTGACATTTATCATGGTGGGATCTTCTATTGCACTTTTGAACGTTTCATTGCACATATTGTTACAGAATCGTTGTGTCAATTCATTAACAATCAGGTTCATTAAAGTCTTCATTTTTGAAAACAATTTCAGGAAAATCCGATTTTAATTGTACCTAGAAATTGTCAGCAGATGATTCGCGTTAGTTCATCATATATGTACTTAAGTAGACGAATGGCACGGTTGTCTTGTTTCCCTTGAAAACATTTCTGATGGATCCCTCTGCAATAGCCCAATTTCTGAAGTCAACAAAGTGAAGTTGAATCAGCAAAATTCCTCATGTGAAGACTATCTTCGTCAACATTCTCAACGAGCGAACTATCAAGTAGCAATTCGAAAGAAATGTCTGGGATATTTTCTTTGAAGTTCCTAAACCAGAAGATCATGGATGAATGCTAGACAAAGATGGAATGCTTTGCATCAAATGGATGACGTGACCAACAGCATCTGAAGCAGTGTTGGAGTTTCTCAGTTGTTCTTATGCGAGGTCGTGCCAACTACCAACTGATAAATCAGTTAAAATGTACCACCACATTTAGGCGGACTAAGTGTGATAACACGAATGAAACCGAGGATTTTTTTTAAAATTTATTTAATTGATTATAAATTACATGATAATTTACCTATTGTTAAATTGGTTGTAGTTTCTTTATTATCTCCTGTGTCAAGAAACGTTTTGGAATAAGTGCTATTAAAAATTATAAAATCTTTACATCTTTAAATTATTGTCAATCATTGATTTTTTTCCATTAATTACCATTATTTATAATGGAGCATTATTTCAGCTTGGACTTAAAAAAAGAAAGGTAAAGAAAAAAATGCATTTTAAAATTACAAATCAACATCCATCATCTTTCGATTGAACACCATTTTAAGGCCAAAACCGACAAATGTAATATATCAAACTAAAGATAAATGTTTACGCTTCAATTTTTATTCGATCCAATTTCTTCTTAGATGTCTAGGTTTTTGGCAAATTCATGATAAACCAAAAATTATGAAAAGTTTAATTAATCCGTGATTTACTGATTAATGGTTGCTCACATCGAAAAAAAATAAGATAGCCTTAAATATAGGCCGCCTTTTTAAGCTTTCATTTAGAAAAGTGAATATTGAAACTGAACATTACTTTCAGAGATATAGTAATTTTTTCAAAAAGTCAACATCCACCATCTTGTATTGGCTGCCATTTTTATTAACTATCACTTTCAGAAGTCAATCATGGCTTTTTGCCATTCTTTCCACACACACATATATCACTGTTATATAGGAAAATTAGTACCTCTAAATTATAACAAATACTTGAATTTCTCTAGTTGGTCCACGGACTAATTTTAACTTCTTCTCCTATACCGGGTATAACAAGATGTTGGTACATCTCAAATATTTTTTTTTTATGTATCCATGTACTGTAATTAAATTGGGCACAGTAAAGATATACAAAAGAAAACTCTGTGTTCCTTTTTCAAAATATCAATTTTGCAATCTTGAATGGAACACCTTTATTATTGGATTCCATGTTATTCAAATATAAGAAAAGGTTTGTTTCGTCATAAAACTCAGAAGGAATCTTTTTATATTGTTTTCTATTGTTTGAATTAAACGCACAATTTTGTAATATTTTTCTCATTTTCCTCCTAATAACAAAAGTAGATATGTTTTTCTTTTCTTCGCATAAAAAAAATCTCTTCCTTTTTTATTTTTTCATTCCACTCTTTTTCTTTTCTTCGTAAAAGAATCTCTTCCATTTTTATTCTTTCATTCCACTTTTAATATTCAGACAGCAGTCCAATTTGTTCCAGGCATTTTCATTGAAAAAAATATTCTTTGTTGTCAGAAAGTAATAAGAAAGAACTTGGAAACAATCGAAAAGTAATGTAACTACTGAAAAGATTTTTCCTATTCAACACTAAGCATTATCGTATCATAAATCAATATTTTTAGGAGAGCGGTAAAGAATGGAATCTTTACGACTTAAAAAATCACCGATATTTAGCTTTTGCCTTACATCAAAAAAAATATAGAAAAGAAAATTGTGGATTCATGGCCAACACAATTGAATGTCAACTTTAATTAAAAAAATATCAAGTCGTTGCCTTTAAGAATGACACTTTTAATAAGAAAGATTTGAACTTCGAAATGTTTCAAATGTGTCTACCATGATGAGTTTTACAAGAGAAGAATTAATCGACAGTAATTTCTATATAACTGTCTTCTCCTTTTTGAAATTAAGAATGCATTTCATGGAAAAAAAAAATCTTCTTTTGAATGTTTCTAAGAAGTACGACTTGTTATGACGCATCCTTGTTTCCTTCACTTTTTATGTAAAACTGTGGATTGTCTGCTGCTAAAGTTATAATTTGTTAAAAAAAACCGTTACTAACTGTCCAATGAAAATAAATCATTGATTTATTGTGAGATTTATAGTTACTGTGATGTTTCAAAAGCCTTATTATAATTATGTAACTATTCAATAGTTCAATTGAACAGATATATTATTATGATTTCTTCTTTTTTTAACAATATCTATAGTCCGTTTCAATTTTCCCTGGAGCGAATATTAATGGAACTGACATTTAACTTTTTTTCTGTTAAATACTGCAGCAAATAATTTGAATTAATGCTCTGATATTCAAACATAATATGCAATTAATTACTAATAATTTATAAAACACATCCTCTTCCTATCAACGCTGTATTTCGCAGTTTATTACTTTTAACTGCTTCATCAGGCATAATATACATGGAAAAACTCTTCGTAAAATATAATAAAAAATTTGGTAATAATATCAGAAAACTCTTGGGAATATACACAACTTATATATTGTTAACAACATTGTTTTTAATAATTGTGAAACTTTTAAAACTTCCATATTATTACAATAGATTTTGCTTACAAACTCTTTTCATTACTGAAATTATTGAAATTTTTCCAAATTTTTACAATTGACTTTAAATTTATCTAATAGTGCTTGGTTAATTTCTACTTCTTTCTGTTTGTTAAAACATTTAAAAGTGTATATAACACATGCATCCAAGATAAACCTGGTTTCATGCGTCCAAGATAAACATTTTTATACATTATCTGTACAATCGGATGAGGGTTATGATTTAACTCTATACAGTGATAGGCCCAATCGGAAACTTCCGGGTGGTCATTGCGGAAAGCAGATACATGTTCCTTCACCCATTCCCTCAATTTCCTCTCCGTGTTACCAAAATAGACCCTATCACATGTCCCACACTTTAGCTTATATATAACCGCTGCAGTATCCATTAATTTATCTATTTCCTCTTTTTTTTTACATATTAAAGATCTTAAACTCTTATTTGCCACCCTCAGTTAAAAGTAATAAATTGCGAAATGTAGTGTTGATAGGAAGAGGATGTGTCTTATATCATTATTAGTAATTAATTTGAATTATTCATTACTATAACATATTATTATTTTTCTTAATTAAGGACAATTACTAGTTTTTATCTCTTTTAGCTTAGCGTAACAATTCCTTCCAAATTTCTGTGAAATTGTTTTGAATTAATTTTGAACGTACGTTTGTGATTACCAGCTGAATGATTCATAGTTTCCTTTATTCAGTAATGAATTTTAACTCCTTCGATCTTAATTAAAGTTATATAGTTTTTAATTTTTGTTATTGATATAAATTTCTCTTCAAATCAAATCTGTAAATGATTTCTAACAAATAGCATAAATTGAATTAAGGGTGCTTGAATGTAGATTTTGAAGGTATATTTTAAGAAATTGGTTTGGAGTGGAATAAAATTATATAACAAAGTGGTCTATATCTCACTTCTTTCCTGACTGTTTAGCTTCATATTAGTCAGGAAATTTTTGTTCAGCTTCATACTAAAGATTCAATGTTATCTATAAAATTCTATTAATCACATTGATAAAAATGATTAGGAATATGTAACCACTGTGATAAATGAGATTCAGATCAGTTGTCACTGTCTCAATTTTAATAACAAAGAAAAAGTATTAAAAATCAACGAATTTCATTTAATGAAGCCTACTAACTTAAGACCTACGGAATTACTCTCAACAGTCAATTTTATACTTCTCGAAATATTAAGATGGCTTTGCGATTCTATCAAGACCTAATGGTTTAGTCGGCGGCCTCCCAAGAGACAGATTATCGGCCCGCACTTGTTTGAAGAAATAACACCTAACGGTCTCATTACTTTCTCCGCCAATGCTGTTAGTTATCAACGAATGCTGCTTGATTTTGTTAATCCACAACATCAACACCGTGGATGCCTCGGATCCAGCATATTTACGCTCCCCCTCACATCTGATTGGATGTACAGCATGTCGTGCGGCAGCATTTCACAGAAGATAGAATAATTAGTGGAGCGTTTCTTTAGCGTTGGCCAGCCCGTTCGCCTGACTCACTCTTTGTGACTTTTGGTTATGGGGATATTTGAAAAATTTGGTCTACCAACTAAGTTTGATAACTTAGTAACGTTAAAGGACCTAATCACGCTGTCCGTGAGGCAAATCACTAGAAATCTGTTGCGTTCTGTTGTAGGAAATGCTGTTCACACAATGCAGTTATTGGAATAGTTGCAAGAAAAATATGAGCCGTTTATTTTGAAAGTGGTCTAAGTCCATTTTTCAATTTTTTTGTTAACTGTAGTAACGTGTGCAAATTCCACGTTAGCAGTCATAGAACACATTTTACGATTGAGTATATTATATTCAATAGCAAAATGTGGTCTGTGACTGATGACGTGGAATTTCCACAGGATTACAATAGTTAACCAAAAAAAAATTGAAAAATGCACTTAGGCCACATTTAAATAAACGGCTAATATATTGAATCACATTTGTAAATGATGCCAAATAAAAATGACTGTTAAATGTAAACGTTCTGTATTTATTAGCCCAAATTTCTCTACGTAAGAACAATTTTTTTTTATTTAAACCAAAACCCCTAATGTTCGCATCAAATTTGGTGGAGTTTGGCGCAATTGGGTTTTGGTAATTAGGCTGTAAACATTCCCTCTTTAATTACAGTCACCCAGTATAATTGTTCGGAATATTGATTCTTTAAAATTCTATTAATGAACAATTCTTCTCCTTGTAGGATTCATAACCTTCATTTTGATTTTGTTTTAGGTTGATTAGTTTTTGATTACTTCCAAGCCATTGCTTCTATAATTTTTCTCCTTCATATTTCATGTTATGAAGGGAATTCGTTTATTTTATAATGGTGAAGGTAGAAGTTGATAAAACCTTGCTTTAAAAAGAAAGTCAATGTAGTATCAGTCCTTGCTATCTTCTTTAAGATTTTATGATGGTTCACAATATTATGGTAACTGTCTATGCCATAATTTTTTTTTATTTCTTTAATGAAACGTTGAAGTAGATTACTGTTGTGGTATTTAAGATAGTAGTTACTAAGCTATATTGTAAAAACATTTTAAACAAGATGATCTCTTACTTTCAGTTTCTGGAAAACTTTCCTGCATGAGATTCAATTTTATACAAGGAGAAGTAATTAAACTGAATATTTAATTCAATATTTTATTTATAATTTCTTCTAGTATATGATACATTTGATTAAATCCGATATTTCGGTAGCACTGTAATCTCAGCCTTTTTCAGGTATGTTTTAGGCCTCATTTCGAAATCTACAACACAAGGTATTAATAACCAAGTCCAATTATAGACAATATTTATATTTTATATTTATGTTTACATTTATATTTCATTTCTTTGATCTTTTGCTTTTGAGTTTCTTCGCATTTCATATTATTTACAATTCTACTAACATAATTTAATGTTTTTCTTCTTTTTATACTTTTTGTATGCACTGAGCGAAAATTTAACACATAATTACTCCTATATTTCTTGAAATGTCCCTTATGTTAAGAAGCTTTCTTCATCAATAATAAATTGATCCAAAAATGATAACTTTTCCTCTTTTTGTGTTTCGTTAGTAAATTTTATATGGAGGTCACCCTAGTTCACGCATCTAAAATAGTTCTCAAATTGCTTAATGGATCCGAACCACACTACAAAGATACCATCGTCATATCTGTAATAGATAACATTGATTGGGGATCCGGATGAATTTATGATGGGTCACAAATTGTACTCCTAGTTTCTGAAAACAAACATTGCCTTTCTTCAAAACATCATCCGAATAAAAATTTAGTTTAGAATCAAAGACGATAAAGCATGACTTATATTGAAGCATGCATCCATTCATTTAAATATATCAACAAATATAAACGATTACTTGTTAATAACTTGAAAGTTTTCAAAACATTTTTAATAACTTCGTAACAAATTAAGCATCATTGAATTTCTTACGATTGAACTTTGTTGTTGTTATTAATTCGAGTTGCATATTTCGGAATTTATTATCATTTTTCTTATTGTCTGTGATTGGACATGGTAATTAATACCATGTGTCGTAGATTTCGAAATGTAAATAAGGCCCAAAAGATACCTGAAGAAGGCTGTGATAATAGTGCTACCGAAATATTGTACATAATCAGATATATTATGTAGTAGAAAAATTGTATTGAAGAGTTTGATTTAGAATATTCAATGAAAAAACTTTTCCTTGCATAAAATTTGCATCTCATTTAGAAAAATATTCCAGAAACAGAAAGTAATGACCACTTTACAGATACTCGAAAAATTAACTCAAACGCGCTCGAAAATATGGCGTTTGCCAGTTATAGCTTGACTGAAAGCGATCGATTTCCAAGTGTGAGCGGCAAATCGGTTCTTGCTCTCGTTTAGAACGCGATTAACTATTTGTCGGCGAAGAGATAGAAAGTTGATTTTGCAGCTTTACTTTGCTATTAATTCTCATCTCATTTCACAGTAGAGATAAAGTAAAAGGAAATAAAGATCCCGAAGGAAGAGAATGGGGTGATTCAGTTGAAACCGCGAGCAAAGAATACCCAGCGTAAAATTAAAATTGTCGAAGTTTTCTAAAAAATTTTCTTGCCGCCAAGAGCACTGGACATGGACGTGCTTATAATATTTGCCTGAATTTAGGACTTGCTTTATTTAGAGCAATTGGCAGATTTTTCGGGCAAGTGAGAGATTTTCGAGCCCATTTGCAGGTTTCAGGCAATTTTTCGAAAGCGTGATAAGCAGCCATAAGAGATCGTCTTATTTTACAACGTTTTTACGACAGAGAATAACAACTACTATCTTAACAGTAATCTACTTCAATGTGAGTTTCTTTAAGGAAATAAGAGGAAATTATGGCGTAGACAGTTATAATAATGTTGTCAACCATTATAAAATTTTTAAGAACATAGCAAGGACTGATAATACATTGACCTTCTGTTTAAAGCACGGTTTTATCATCTTCTGGCTTCACCATTGTAAAATAAAAGAATTCCCTTCATAACACGAAAACATGAAGAAGAGAAAATTATAGAAGAAATGACTTGTAACTAATCAAAGACGAATCAACCTAAAACAAAATAAATGAAAGTTACGAATTTAAAAATATTAAGGAGAAGAATTGTTCTTGAATAGAATTTTAAAAATCAATATCCAGAACAGTTACCCTGGGTGCCTATAATTAAGCCATGTTTAGATGTTTAGAGACCAATTACCAAAAACTTATTGGGCCAAACTCCACCAAATTTGCTTTGAAGATTAGTTAGATCCTTGGATTTTGATTTCTAAAGAAAAACAAATAATGAGTTCATAATTTCGCCACCAGGGGAAATAATGGCGCTGAAAGCTACAAAAACTTGGCGTAATAAAGACAGTTTACAATCAATAATCAGTTATAATTGGCATCATTTATAGATACGATTCAATATATCGTTCTTGCTACTGTTCCAATAATTCCGTTGTGTCTAAATCATTTCCTACAGCAGAACGCAACATATCTGTAGTGATTTGTCTCACGAAGAGCATTATTAGTTTCTTTAGCGTTACTAAGTTATCCACACCTCCTTGGTACATCAAACATTTCCAACATCTCCGTGCCCAAAAGTCACATGGAGTGAGATCTGGCGAACGGGTTGGCCAATTCTTACGAAACGATCGACTAATTATTGTGTCTTCTGTGAAATGCTGCAGTAAGACTTGCTCCAATCCGATGTGAGGAGGTGCTCTATCGTGTATAAATATGGTGGATCCAAGGCATCCATGCTTTGAAGTTGTGTAATAACAAAATCAAGCAGCATTCGTTGATAACTCACAGCATTGGTGGAGCAAGTCACGGGACCGTTCGGTATTATTTCTTCAAAATAGTACGGACTGATAAATTGTCTCTTGGGAGGCCGCCGACTAAACATTTAGGCCATGGCGGAACAACTAAGCCATCTGAATGTTTAGAGAAGTAACAAAATTGACTGTTGAGAGTAATTCCATAGGCCGTAAGATGGTAGGGCTTAATTAAATGAAATTCAATTAATTAAATGTGCGAGTGTGCTTTTTATTGTATTGTAAATGAAATTCGTTTAATTTTAAAACTGTTTTTGGTTTTAAAATTCTGACAATGACAATTCATCTGAATGATTATCAGAGTGATGAGATATTCCTAATCATGTTTATAAACACGAATAAAATGGGTCAAGACTTTATAAATACAACTTTCTTGATAATATTGAATCTTTATTCAGTTTCATATTTGTCATGATATAGGGGAAATATAGAATACTTTGTTAAATAGTTCAAGTCCACTCCAAACCAATTTCCAATCTCTACCTTCGAAATAATCATTGAAGATATCAAGAAGACTTATTTTAATTTATACTTTTTGATAAAAATGAACGGTTGATTTGATTTGAAGAGAAATGTATATCAATAATAAAAATTAAAAACTAAATTTATTTAATTAAGTTCGAAGGAGTTAATATTCTTTACTATAAAGGATAATATAAATTATAAAGCTGTTAATCACAAACATACGTTCAAAACAATTCCACAGAAATTTTGTAAATCACTGTTAAATAATTTTATCTCTTTTACCTTGAGATAAAATTGTAATTGTCCTTAATTAAGAAAAATAATAATATGTTATAGTAATTAATAATTAAACTTATCTGCTGCGTATTTAACAGAAAAAAGTTAAATGTACGTTCCATTATTAATCGCTGAACCTGAAACGGACTGTAGATATTGTTAAAAAAAGAAGAAATCACAATTATATATCTGTTCAACTGAACTATTGAACAGTTATATAATAATCACAAGACTTTTGAAACTTCACAGTAACTATAAAAATCACAATTAATCAATGGATTTATTTTAATTGGAATACCTTTTTTTTAACTAATTATAACTTAAGTAGCAGCAGAAAATCCACAGTTTTATACAAAAAGTGAAGATTACAGGGATGAGTCATAACAAGTGATAATTCTTAGAAACATTCAAAAGAAGATTTTTTTTTCTATTTTCCATGAAATGCCCTCTTAATTTAAATGCCCTCTGAAGAAGACAGCTATATAGAAATTGCTGTCGATTAATTCTTCTCTTGTAAAACTCACCATGGTCGACACATTTGAAACATTTCGAAGTTGAAATCTTTCTTATTAAAACTGTCATTCTGAAAGGCAATGACTTGATATTTTTTTAATTCAAGTCGACATTCAATTGCTTGCCCATGAATCCACAATTTTCTTTCTATATTTTTTTTTGATGTAAGGCGAAAACTAAATATCGGTGATTTTTTTTAAGTCATGAAGATTCCATTCTTTACCGCTGTTCTAAAAATATTGATTTATGATAAAATGATGCTTAGTGTTGAATAGGAAAAATCTTTCAGTAGTTACATCCCTTTTCGATTGTTTCCAAGTTCTTTCTTATTTTTTCTGACAACAAAGAAGATTGTTTCAATGAAAATGCCTAGAAATAAATTGGACTGCTGTCTGAATATTAAAAGTGGAATGAAAGAATAAAAAATGGAAGAGATTCTTTTACGAAGAAAAAAAAACCAGAGGAATAAAAGAAAAAAAATAGGAAGAGTTTTTTTTTGTTCATGCGAAGAAAAGAAAAACATATATACCTTTGCTATTAGAAGGAAAATGGGAGAAATATTACAAAATTGTCTGTTTAATTCAAACAATAGAAACGAAATAAAAACTTTCTTTCTGAGTTTTATGACGAAACAAACCTTTTCTTATATTTGAATAATACTGAATCCAATATTGATCATTCTCTCTTAATTATGTTTTTCAATATTGAAGCAACCAACCGTTCCGTTTCTGTAGTTGATTTTGAATTTTATATTGTCGAGTTTGTTGTACGTGAGGATTGTTAAATCGAGGGGATTCTCAGATGATCAATGGACTATCCATTGTTTAATTCATAAGAATTGCTTATTGGTTTTAAGGATATATTGTTGGCCGTTCCGTGGGATAGTTGAACGTGGTTTGTTCTTTGTTGCACGAGGTACTTTTTTTCCCCTCTCGTGAAGAACAAAGAAAAAAGTGAGATATCGTTTTGGAATTCAATCCAAAAGGATGTTTAAAAACAAAAGGAAAAAATAACTTTAATAAGCTTTAATTAAAATGAGGATTGCTGAGATTTTTCTTCGATTCAATGTCGATTATAGAGGCAATATTTTGAAATAATATGGATATTAATATGTGGTTTGAATTCTGCAGCATGGATTGGATTGTCTTTAGCATCTTCGCTATTATAGTTATGGGAGACGCCATGTTGGTTTCGAGTGCAGCCTCATCGTTTAATCCAGCTAGGTTTCCCAAAGATGTGGAAAAGGGACTTGTAGATATTTTATAAGACTGACTCTAGAAGCAAGTTAAAATAAGTCACCTTTATTCCTTTCACTTATTACGGGACAAGGAATTCATCTTTAACGATCAACGTGTTCTGGGATCATCGAATGTGCGGACAAAGGAACATTACATTGAAATGTTAATTTCTAGTTAAAAGACTAAGACATTGAACATTAAATAGATAACGTGTTAAATATTGTGAAGAAAACTATAGTTCTAATATAGAATCAAATTAGTAAATGTTACTTCCTCTGTGTTGTGTTTGAGGGCTAATATATGTTCTGATAAGAGACACTCAAGTTTATAAATTAAGAAATGGGAAAAAAGGTTATGTTATTTCTTATGTAAAAGTTTAATTTTTCCCTAAAAGGGTTACTTCTCCTTAATGTATTAGAAATATGATTGTTGTTTACTAAAAACAAAATAAATTAGAATTATAATTATTATTTTTAGTTTAGGTATAATGATTCTGGGTTGATCAACTTAGGTTAATTATTTGTAAGTTTGGATAACAAATGTGGTTTTTTTTTATATAAGAGATGTTATTCTTTAAATAAGTAGCGGATGAACAATATGAACACCTTTTCAATGTGAATAGCCATTTAATATCTACCTGATTTATAATGTATTAAGTTTTAAATCATAATGTTGAACAATGGAAACTAATATTCCTCTTAGCGATATTTCCTCTAGAACTCTTGATACTAATATACGTATTTTGTTTAAAGTATAAATATGAATCCTACTCTTTTCAGCTCTTTTCAGCTTGTTTCAACTCTCTTAAGATGTTAAAAAACCATATAATTCTAGTCAAATTGACTACAAGACCAAACATTTTAAGAAGTATTATTTGCAATATAGCAATTGCGAAGATCATAATTGCTATATTGCAAATAATACTTCTTAAAATTGCGAAGATCATAATTGCATAGAAGATCATGAAGTACACCTAAAATTACCAGTAATCTGATTTGTGATTCGTAGACTAAAAGCATTATAACCTAACGGATTTCGCTTCAATTTATTGACTGCAAAAAAGCTTTGATATTGTCTTTTCATTTGGACATTAAGATAATTAAATATCATTATATCAATAGTATCTTTGTAAAAATGTATAAATTCTAAATTAATTTTACTTCAAATTAATTACGGAAAAAGATTTACAGAAGAGGTAATCCGACTATTGTTAGACAATCTGACAATCCGATAATCGTTAAATTTTATTGACTTCTTTGAGAAGAAATATTAGGTAACATTATTTTATTTAGTCCATTTTCCTATGAAAGTTAAAGCTCATCAAGTTACTCAGTCTGTGCATGCATCTGTGTCTGGTCAAATATCTTTTGAAATGCTTGATGGTTCTCTTGAAACCTGGTATGAATATTTAATGACTAAAGATTCTCTAACTTTTATATGTGAAGTAATTTTCAAAGGTACCCGTATCAAGAAATTAGAGACAGAAAAATTTTCTTAACAAGAATACAAAAGAAATCAAACAATGATATCTAACAATGAGTATCACTTCTTTTAGTAATCTATTAATTTGCGCATCAATTTAAGACTGGATAATATTTGCTTAATGTAGCAACAATGATTTAGAACGATTTTATATATTAGTAGATAACATATAAATTCAATCTATGTAGAATCGTACAGTCAATCTTATAGAATTTATGACTGTATAGAATTGTTCAACTGTATTAACTGAATATGAATAGATCAATATATTACTTTTCAGCTTTTCTTTCATCCGTTTTATCACTACTTACTGTTTTAGTAATGATTCTGTTCCATTGTGTTCACAGATTCAAAACATTTAGTTTATTGTCCAATTATAATTCAATAATGCTTTTGTTTCTATTTATTGTTTGTTTCGTTTATTTTGCTGCATTTTAAAATTATTGCACCTGACAACAAAACATTATTCATGTTAATAGCCAGATATAAAAAAATTAATAAACAAGCAGACCACAATCTCACAGTGTATTTCAAAAAACTGTATTAAAAAAAAAATACATGTTTCGAGGGTCAAGGAGACGCTCTTTCTCCAATGAATAACATTACAGGAAATAATTGATACATAAAAGCAATCTTCAAACGTTGTCACGTTACTGGGAAGCATTATGTTCGTAGGTTGTTACAGCGCACATCAGAGGTAACGAAAATCTTAAATGTCATAGGGAAGGGTGCGAATCACGAAGGAAACAGACTATGATGGCTGAAGGATCTCATTCCAACTAGTCGAATCTCATTAAAAGATAAGGAAAAAAACACTTATATATATGTATTCGAATGGGTTACAAAAAAACGATGTAATGACGTGGATGAGAAAGAAATTGAAATAGTAAGATCACTTCTTAACTGTCTCAGTTGGTAAAACATCCCGTTATCAGTACAGAATAATGTACTGTTTCTTATTTTGCAATCCAAAAAACCCCCAAAACAATCCTTCAACAATGTTTGCCCATTCGCTCACTCCCCCTCAATTTTACACTGTTAATAGGACTCGATATCAACAAAACATCTCTTCAATGTAAATACAAAACACTCATGACAACTTTCGTGTTTTCACCTCAAGTGGTTTTTGAAGATATGCAAACCCTTCAAGAAAAATTCACTTCCTTGTTTACATCTATTAGGATGAAATATAGAAACTTCGTCTTATACATATCATTTCAATTTTGATGAGAGGATGCGAAAGAAAATTATGCACAAAAATATTTCAGTTTCCATTCTCAGCACCAGAGTGCCAAGTGATGCTATTATGCACAACAATATTTTAGTTCCAAACTTAGTTATTATGTACAACAATATTTATTTAGTTCCAATTGCCAACATCAGATACATATGGGGTGCTATTTCATAGATTTCACTCTTTTTCAATCCCTTAGGAGTGGTTAATCGTAATCCCAATAGCTTTCTTTTTTATGTAGAACCTAAGGAAACTTTATGGGAAGCATGATAATATGGAAAATAGAATATTTAAGTATGAATCAGTGAGTGTAGGGCGTTAGTGACAGAAATGTCTTTATTGTAGCATTGAAATTATATCGTTTTCCAAAAATTTCCTTAGGTAAAGATCATCTTCATGGCCGAATATAACAAGAGTGTTGATGTCCAAAGTATGGCCATAATGCTTGCTGTGAACAGCTGTCTTATATTGCGGTTATTTTTCTTCATCGTCATTACGTGCTCAGAAAGTCGGATCTTTAATTTCCTTTTTTGTTTCTCCCACGTATAGGCATCTGATATCTGCTGTAGATTGAAATTTGATGCCGTATACGACCCCTGTTGTTCAACTTATCTTCAGCTTTTTTAATTCATTAACTAATATATTTTTAGATTTTGTCTTATCGTTATTGGTTGCAGCTATACGTTCATTCTCATACTCCATGCTTATTGTAGTGTGAAACTGTGATATTAACAAATTGTATCAAGATTAAGTAATGGTACTTACCTAGTTTTCCCACACATATTCATTTTACACTGTTAAAAGTCAAAATAGTGTTAAGAGCCAAAATTCTACAACAAGTGTGTGATGATCAACGTACAACAAACTAAGTGTCATCTATGTTGAGTTGGCATACCATTGTTAACAAAAGCAGATGATGTGTTTTGTTACAATAATGGAGTGGTTGTTATGGATTCAGTGAGTTCGTCAGCTGCACTAGTGATGGAAAATTTCTCAGGACGGAAGTTTCCTTCTTGTGTGTGTTATTCACTGGTGTATATTTAAAATCCACATGAATAAACAGTGTTTTATGGATATGTGTGCCTACGTTAACATTCCAGTTAAGTGAGCAATTTTAGTGCTGCGAGTTTGTGAAAAATGGTTTATCACAAACACAAATAACGTATATATATTATATTAATTTAATATGCTGATTACTCAATTTAAAAATCCAATGATCAATGCACAAATTAAAAGATTAAAAAATTAAAACGTAATAATAATAAAAAAACGTATGTATTCGGATCATCTTACAACTAGATGCTTTATCAAGTTCTTTCCCCCCTTTTAAAAAACCGTTCCTTCCCTCTGGAAGTCGTCTGTGCAAATGAATTGTGGTGCGGAAATAACTGAGTGGATGATGGACTGCCCTCTGTTGAGGAACAAGTGCGTAAACCAAAGTAATGCATCGTCTGCTTATCACGTTTTTTTTTTGTTTTTTTTATAATGAACTAGTCGGCTACGCGTCGCTTCGCTCCGGAAGCCTCCGCATATGTAACGGAAAACAACTTATTTATTTATTAAAAAAAACATACACACACACACAAATTACATCAAGTAAACTGAAACTAAAATTTTTTAAAAGTTTTTTTTTTTTTTTAATTTATGATGTTTATGTTCTGTCAATCCACGACTGCTTTTAGAACCAGCATGTGAATCATATATCTATGATATATTTTTTGAGGCGCTGTGACCTTGAGATTCAAAACAAAAGGTTGAATATTCCTTATTGATAGGGGAAGGGGAAGGAGAGATAAGTCAAAAAGCAATATAAAAAGAGTTGTAATCCACATGGCATAATGGATAAGACGTCTGACTTCGGATCAGAAGGTTGCAGGTTCGATTTCTGTCGCGGATGTTTCATTGTAAACATTATTTCTATTTTCCATTCTCACACAAAATTGCTAGGGACATGCAGACAGACAGACAGAGAAATAAAAGATTTTAGTAATATACACTCATTACCAAAAAAACGACGGATCTAGAAGGAGTTGTCCGATTGTAATGAAATTTCGTATGAAAAGACATTGGGACCGCCCATGCAAATGATTAAACTTTGGTATCCAATGAATGAATAGCGAGAGCTACAGCGCATCGGAACTGCGAACTCAGTAGGTGTATATACGAAGCGATTCTCAATCTGATGCAAAATTTCTGTTGCATTGCGATTTAGGATATCTTTCAACGACTGAAAAAATGCCTCGCCGCAGAATTCGAGCTCATTACGTGCAACTGTCAGAGTTTGAAAGAGGTCGTATCATTGGATTGAAAGAGGTAGGTTGGGTAAATCGGAGAATCGCTCATCATGTGGGTCGAAGTGATGCGGCGATTAGAAGATGGACAATTGCAGATTTCAGCGTCATGAAGGTAGCGGTCGACCTAAGGCCGCAGCAGAGCGGGACGATAGAGTGATTGTCAGATCAGCTGTCACAGCGCCTGAATCATCGGTAACAACCATCAGACGTGCAACCCGCACATGAGTGTCCACCATGACAATTCACAGACGGCTGAGAGAGCGACATCTGCGCTCATACCGACCGCTACGCCAGCTGCCACTCACGTCTGCACACCGTCGGGCCAGATTACAGTGGTGCTTGGCTCAATCCGGTTGGAATGATGCTGACTGGGGACGTATAGTGTTTAGCGACGAATCCCGCTTCCAACTGTGTCCTGACGATCGTCGCAGACGTGTCTGGAGATGCCCAGGGCAGCTTTCACTATTGATCTATCCTGCTTTCACTATTGCACGCCACACAGGCCCTCAACCAGGAGTTATGGTATGGGGTGCCATTTCCTTTAATAGCCGGACCTGTTTGGTCGTCATTAGCGGCACACTTACAGCACAGCGGTACGTCGACGACATTCTGAGACCTGTTTTGCTACCCTTCCTTTTGCAGTACCCTGGCCTTATTTTTCAGCAAAATAATGCCAGACCACATATGTCACGTGTTGCTATCACCTGTCTTGCAGCTTTTGAAACGCTGTCTTGGCCAGCCAGATCCCCAGATCTCTCTCCAATCGAGCATGTCTGGGATATGATGGGAAGGCGAATGCATCCACCAGGGAATGTGAATGACCTAGCCCGACAATTGGAGCAAATTTGGCAAGAAATACCGCAGGAGACCATCAGGGAGCTTTTTCAGTCTATGCCACGTCGTGTGGCAGCTTGCATTCAGGCCAGAGGTGGGTCAACACCATATTGAGCTCGTTACTTTGAACTCTGTAACTCTGAAAAAAAAAATTCAATTAGTCTGAAAGTTTAATCATTTTCTATTCTGTACATAATCTTCCTCTCCACCAATTTTTGTCTCCATCGGACAACTCCTTCTAGGTGCGTCTGTTTTTTTTGTTAATGAGTGTAGATTGTTACTTCTCAGTGGTTTCTCAATTACAATAGTGTTTTTTCAGTATTCTAGCTAATAGAAGTAATGCTTCTTTCATTTTTGACTCTCATTTTTATAGTAATTGTCACTTTTTAGTGACGTTTGAGTTACAAATATTGATGGTTTTTGAGCTGCAAATAGTGATTTTTTTCGATATTCCACCTCAAAAAAAGAGTGCTTCTTTCTTTCTTGACTATGTTTCCTTTACTACAACATCTGCCGTGTACACGCACATTTTTTTCAATATCACATAGAATTTGGTTAAGTAAGAATATTTAAAATATTGCAACGTTTCGGCAATTATCGTTCTAATTGTCAGTTTCGAATTACAAATAAACTGACGGATATGAAATAAATAAACAATATTGAGATTCAAAAAAAAGATTGAATACATTCCTTATTGATGGGGGAAAGGAAAGGAGATATAAGTCAAAAAACAATATGCAGAGAGTTGTAGTCCCTATGGCCTAATGGATAAGGCATCTGAGTTCGGATCAGAAGGTTGCAGGTTCAATTCCTGTCGCGGATGTTTCATTGTAAAAATTATTTCTATTTTCCATTCTCTCAGAAAATTGCGCTGGACAGACAGACAGAGAAATAAAAGATTTTAGTAAGATAGATTGTGTGTGCGCAGTTAAATGCCATATTCCAAAATGCTACAGGTTGATAAATCCTGATTATAACTACCTTCAGATTTTATCATGGCAGACTCATAAAAGTGGCATAGATATTCGTCCTTAAATTATCCAAAGACAATCGGGTGTGTCCAATTCATGGAAATTCTTTAAACAATGCTCGGCTGTATGGTATGCCTTATTACCTTTTTTAACAGCACGTATATGCTCTTTTAGGCGTTTATCCAAGACCTTTTTAGTTTGCCCAATATAAATACATTGGTTTTCATCTTGCACCGATTTACATTTTATCCCATTCACGGTGTTTTGTTTTTCTACATTTTTTTGGTTTCTATTATGTTTAGGTGCTTTTTTCCGATTGAGATAGATGCTTTTTGCCGCACCACAATCCATTTGCACAGACGACTTCCAGAGGGAAGGAACGGTTTTTAAAAGGGGGGAAAGAACTTGATAAAGGATCTAGTTGTAAGATGATCCAAATATGTATCTTTTTTTTTTGTTGTTTTTTTTTATCATTAATACGTTTTAATTTTTTAATCTTTTAAT
This sequence comes from Thereuonema tuberculata, assembly GCA_023159025.1. Taxonomy (NCBI): domain Eukaryota; kingdom Metazoa; phylum Arthropoda; class Chilopoda; order Scutigeromorpha; family Scutigeridae; genus Thereuonema; species Thereuonema tuberculata. The sequence continues at coordinate 75,756,293 of JAFIDM010006943.1, forward strand.
TTGTGCGTTGATCATTGGATTTTTTAAATTAAACAAAGAACGTATGTTTCCAAGACAACGAAACATCGTTAGTGCTAATGAATCAACATGGAGTGAAGATCGCCATTTGGGCTGCTGTTCGAATCTTTTGTTAGTTATACGAACATCAAGTCTACTGAGACAACCTCTCGTGAAACAGTGCATCGAAAAGTTCCATGATTGCAAGAAGCAAGATTTTGTGAGTATGAACTTTCGTTGTTTTTTTGGGTGAACACCGCGCAAAGCATTCGACCCGAAGATAAAGGGAAAATTCGAACAATTCGAACAATAGAATCATATGAGGGTTTATGTGCTTTGTGGCATATTAATTGTGTTAAAGAAGAATCCTTTAATGCACAAATCTAAGTTGATAAGACAATAAGTTACTTTGGATCGTATAAAGAACTGGAACTGTTTTTTTAAGACATATAATTGTCTATTCAGGTACTAAAGTCAAAGTATGACTATAGTAGTCTTGTAATTCCATTATTAAAAAATTATGTGATGAATGTAAAGAAAGAGATCCCTATCTAGAATTAAATCTTTCTTGTTTTGATTTACTGGATTTGAGTGATTACTTTTCGCAAAAGTTAATTTCTTAATAACCTTATATTAATTATATTAATCTGAGATTAATCCGCCCCCTTTAGGGATTGTAATTATACGTTCTTACATTTCCGGTTAATTAAACGCATTTTGTGGAAGCGTTACAAGTTTTAAACCACACTTATATATTTTATGTTGCTGCTTCTTCTGAATTTAAGTTAATTTTAACTTAAGAGATATATCTGTTAATATTAAGATTATTATCTTAAGAACCTTTTTAAAAGCCTAAGATTAATTTTATTATTAATATAAAGTTCAAGAATTATGTTTACTGGTAGATAAGAAGAAAATATGTTGTAATTGTATTTTTATATACGAATTTCCGGTATTTTCCCCAACGATTTCCCCATTGTTCCATTCAATTACACTGAATTCCCATTGTTATTTATAAGTTTATTTTTATTTTATGTAATTCAGTAATTTATTGTAGACCAAGTTCCTCAATCTACGGATTACTCAAAGAATATAATTCTTTAAACGAATACAAACAATGTTAATTTAAACAGACAGTTTATTAATCACAGAAACATTGATTAACAATTCGAACAAAGAAATATAAAAGAAGATTGGAGCAATTGATTACATTCATATTAATTTCTCTTAACAACTATCCAATGCTGGTGATAAATGGATATCGAATGGAATTTATCTACAGTAAGATACAACACACCAGTAAAGAATCACCAGAAATCAATACTTTATCTTCTGTAATGTAACCTTACGGTTCACTTTTATATAGAATATAATAAAGAATATAGCTTCTAATATTTGCCTGAATTTGGAACTTGTTTTACTTAAAACAAGTGGCAGATTTTTCAGGCAAGTGGGAGATTTTCGATCCACTTGCCGGTTTGAGGCAAGTTTTCAAGAGCGTTTAAAGCGGCCATTAATGTAACATCTAAGCTTCTAAAGTAAGTAAATTCATTTGCTAGGATTTACTTCATAATAAATCATACGAGTTTGATGAAATTTTAAGTATGTACTAGACAGCTGCCCCTCGTTTCGCTCAGAATGCCTCTCGTATTTATCGGAAAGCTACATTTTATTTATTGAAAACACAAATTATATCAAATAAACTGAAAACTAAAAACAAATTAAAGTTGATATTCTAAAGACTAAATAGACTACAATATTAAAATTCATTTGTAACAACCGGAATGTAATGATGCAACAGTTTCCTTCCTGGATACTAATTATCTAAAAATATTTGAGTTACCATGTCAAAAACTGTAACGATAATATTGGTAGCCCTTAAAATGGATCCAAGATAACTGAACTTAAATTTAAGCAATTTAAATATGAGATTATAAACATCTTGGTAAGAGTAACTAAAGTAACTAAAGTAAATAAATTAAAAATTAAAATTAAAAATTAATAAATTAAATCTTATATTCTTTACGTTCTGAATTTAAATTGCAAATGATTGATTGGAATCTTTGCATTTCTAAACTCGAAGGATGAGCTTCAAGTTTGGACATTAGATATTAGATAATACGCCTAATTTTGAAGTGTATATAAATATTACTTCTTACTTAAGGTAAAATTTTTTAATTTATTTACTTCTTTTGTACTTTAACTCAATATTTAGGATTTTGCTCTTTTTATTTTAATTTTTATTTTTATTTTAAAAATATAATTCAGTTAAAAAAATTTGTTTTTAGGTTTAGATATTTTATTTAATTTGGTTTGTTTTTGGTAGTTTAGTTTTAAATTTAAATATAAATTTGAATAATTTAGTTACTTTAGTTAATTTGTTAAATTATTCCATAAGTAAAAAAGAGGATCTACACCACTCTTTTTTGCTTCATTTTAAATATTAAATAATTCTTAACTTTAATATGAACATTTAGGTAATTTTTAACTTTTAGATAGTTTCAGTTAAATATTTTTTTAGGTTTAACTTTAATATAAATATTTAGGTAATTTTTTTAAATTTTAGATAATTATAGTTAAAATATTTAAATTTAAGGAGAGCAAAGTCTTAATATATTGCGTTTTTGCTGAATTAGTTCTAAATTATGCCGCTGAAGACGTGGTGGTAAACTTCTGTTTTATCACCATAGAAACGGTAATCTGAAATTTGAATTGGCATATTCAGGCAGTGATTTGTTCTTTACATTGGTTTCAAATTTCATATCACTGTCTGGCTATAATAGTTTAGCAATATAAGTTAATTTTTTATTCTTATATTCTTTACGTTCTGAATTTAAATTGCAAATGATTGATTGAAATCTTTGCATTTCTAAACTCGAAGGATGAGCTTCAAGTTTGGACATTA
>JAFIDM010006943.1:75759294-75779592 GCA_023159025.1 Thereuonema tuberculata
TATATATATATATATATATATATATATATAAATTAATAAATAATTAATAAATAAAAAAATAATAATAAATAAAATTAAATTAAAATTAAATAAATTAAATAAATTATAAATTATATATATATTATTCTAACTGTTAATTTTTACAAAAGTAAAAACTTTGATAAATGTTTTCATTAAATATCAAGAAACAGCTGTTCCAGGATGTCACTTGCATATAATTTGGTCTCATCCATTATTATCAAGAAAACCTTTATTTAAGAAGGTACCGATTTGACGGTACCTGTACTATTGAGAGCGATCCAAAAGTAGGTTCAAACTTTATTTTAAAATTTAAAAGAAATGTGTGAATCTACTTTTGGACCATCTGTTTCATTAACGTGAATAAATCTTCACGTGAATACAAATTTATAATCTTATGCTATCTACATTTTGAGTTTCTCTTATGAAATTTTGTTTTTATGTAATGATGCAGACATAAAAATAAACTATATTTTTTTTTCTAATTTGTTCTTTTTCAACAAAGTATGAAATTCATCAAAAGTTGATGTGGCTTCATTCTTTTGAGTATTTGGAAAAGTTCTGTCGAAATTTTCAGAATCTCTAAACTTTAGGAATTCTGCTTGATCGATTTTTACAAAAGCATGCTTCGGAATTTGGTTATCTATCATTCATTTCAATAAGTTTCTTCGATTTTTATCTTTGCGTCGTTGTATCTACAACTCTTTCTATAAACCAATTCTTTACCTTCATATCTTAGATTTTAAAAGATAATCAAAAGTTTTAAACTTAGCAATAAATGACACATATCTAATATTAATATTTCAATTTGTACTAATCAGGGACTATTATTAATGAGAAGAAATAACTAAGTATTTTTATTTTATCGTAACACTTACATATTAAGGAAAAGAAGAAAATGATTCCAGATAGCAAATGAATGACTTCTCTGTGTGTGTCCTTTTTAAAAGAATCGTTTTCTTATTTCTAGTGGCATTTTTTGGCCCGATTAACTTATTTTATAATCCGAATATTACTAATCAAAATCTTAAAGCTAAAAATACATTATCTATCTTCACAACCAGACAAGGTTGACAACTTTAACGTGCAAACACAGTTTTCGGATGTATAAATCTATGATAGGATAAAATTGCAGTGATGAAATTAGCTTTTTTCCAAAACTAACATCAAATTAATATTAAACTTTTGAATATAAAATTTTAAAAGAAATTTATGCTTCTGTTCTTTTTTTTTTATAAACTCAGCAAACAAACAAAATAAAATTGTGAAATTTTTTTCGATATTCTTTTTTCAGTTCAATATTAAGTTTACTTGGATTTTCCAAATCCAAAATAATTCTGACTTTCTACAGCCATAAAAATATTCTTTAGGAAACTTAGAAAATGTACTTTCAATCTTCAGAAAAATTCTCTTTTTCTTTTTTCTTCGTTATAATTCAACAAAGTATTTGTTTCGTCCAGCTTAAACTCGAACATGTATCTTTTGTTATAGTTTTTGTCTAATAATATCCTCATTTTAATCGCTTTTGAATAAATTATAGACTTGCCATGTTTTATTTATATGTTCCGGCTGTGTACATTATAAATCGTGCTTATGCTTTATTTTATGTCCTTTAAATTATGTATCCTTCTGTATTCAAATAGAGTGATGAAACAAATATCGTAAATCTAGTTTAAGCCCAGGAGTGGGAGACTAAAAGTTTCCTTAGTCAATATTAAAGAGTAAACTTCAATAAAACTGGATTCTTGATGTATGTTTTCGGAAAAGTATAGGAAAAGTTATTGGAAAAGCTTTGCATACGAAATTTACAACTTTTTAAACTTTAACCTTATTATTATCAGATTGTAAAGATGAAAACAGAAAGCATCTAATAATAATAATAATAATTAACAATAATAATACTAACATAAATAGAAAGGTAATATAAAATTTAATACAGGATAATTGTGAGTTATTGTAATGTTTTTTTATATTCATTTTTATAGTTCTATTTATCTTTTTATAGTTCTATTCATTCTTGTACATTCGTAGTTGTCTTACGTAAGTTTTGTATTATTCAGCATTTATTGTATATCAATTGTATATTCTAACTTTTACTGTTTATCGTTTAAATACGTTATTCTGTTATTCAATTCAAATTTTACGTTGGCCGTGCTGCTCCTCCCTAATTCATTGTTATTTAAAAATACTGTTAAAAATCAATTAAAGCCCACGTGTAAATTTAATCCCCCAATCAATTGTAAAAGCACGCCAACCAATCACAGCCCTTGTAAATAGTCTATTTAAACCTCTGCAGCATAGAAATAAACAGTTCGTTAGTTAGTTCGAGAGTTCTTGCCTGATCTTATTCAGTCTAATAGTCTATCATCTTTTTTTTAATTAACCAGTGACCGCAAAGATACATCACAATATGTACGCAAGAATTATTTATGTGATAACTATAATTAAGGTAAAAGTTTTATTGTTAATTGTTAATTATTTTGTGTACACTGCCGTATATTTTAAATACTTAATGAAATAATTCTCAACACGGTCAACTATTTCTTTTTTGAGTTAGATTCCTGACTATAGTCTGTCCTTGTATGATTAGAAGCATAATTAGTACGAATGAAGTCAAACTTGATGAGAAATGTAGGCCTATGACAAAATTTACTTTCTATAACCGCGCTTTATTCCAAGGAATTATACAAATCATAGATGCTGCAATTTCCAAATATTAATAAATTTGGACAATAGAAAAGCGTTTCAAAATTTGACTTTTGGAGTATTTACCTAATTATTATTAATATATTACTGACAGTGGCTCTTCTAGAAAGCCAACTCGCAATTTCTAAGAACCAGGGCATTGAAAGTAATATTACTACTTATAATAGTACTACTACTCCTACTACAATTAAATAAACTTTCAACTTAATGAACCCATAAATGAAGTTTATTTTTGTTTTATTCCTTAATCTGCTAATACTATTCTTAAACGGAAAACGTTTAATTTTGAATTTCACTAAGAAATAAATTTTAATGTGTCTTGTAGAAACGCAGTAACTCAAAACTCATCCCTCTAATTGTCAGAAAATAAATGATAATAATATCATTGTCGGAAGCCAAATGTCATCACTGAATTTGTATATTTTGGAATTATATTTGCATATTTTGAACCTTCATCTAAATTCTTGTATATAACTGTTCCATACTTCCTTTGTAGGTCTTTTCTCCTACAATATGTATTGCGATAAAAAATCTTCATCATCTATAAATTATAATGTAATAATTTACATTTATTATGAAAAAGCAAATTTTCAAGGGAATGTCGTTCCCCCTTTCTCAAGCCTATTTACAATGAGTTAGCGAAATTTTTTTGAACAATTAAAATATTACATGATATGTCTTACATATACATTTTGTTAATAATAATATCACAGCTTTCTATTATTAAACAATTTCTTAAAAAACTTTCTATTTGTTAATTATTATTGTTAATTCTTCTATTGTGACCTTATTATTGCAATTTTTACACAGCTTCTCAATAAAAACTTTTGCTATTCTTGCAAAGTATTCGTTCACTTCAAGTCCTTCACTCCTATTGATATTTCCTTCTTTCGTGTTTCGAATGTATATGCTTTCAATCATTTTTCGTGTTATTGTTTCTTTCTCCACACATAAAATTTTAATTTCACTATTAACGCAGTGCGTTTTTTCTCACAATGTTCAGCAAACTCTAATTTATCTATTAATTGATTTTCTATGTAGTAGCCGTGTTCTATCATACGTTCCTTTACCGTTCTTTTACTTTCTCCAAGATAAAATAAAGACACCTAGACCAAAACTGTGACACATCATGTTAGACTTCAAATTCAATTTGGTTATATAAATTTGGATTGAGCTGTGGTAAGCCGCTGCTTATACTATTTAGCATTAGCATACTATTTAACATTGTTGGTTGACTTCGATTCTCGAAAATTCCATGATTTTCGTTATTTTCTCTTCATTGCCGATTTCTGTTCTTTTGCACTATTTCAATTCGATCCTGTACTTAGTTTGAAATTTAAGGATTAATTTCTTAAGTTCATCGGTTTATATTTTGAAGCAATTAGTTTTATACGTACGTTATACTTTTTTGTTGGCGAACAATGACGAGTTTTGAACAGTATGGGAGACTTGCCTAAATGCACATGTGCTTAAATCTTATCTACTTCATATTTCGGGCGCTCTGAGACAAACAGGGCCATCAGCGGCAGACCATTTGGACTACCATTCTGTCCTATTGACTCGCTTCGATAACAGAGCTATTGCCGCAGTTACTTCAAAAAATAAAATAAAATAAAATAAAATAAAATAAAAATTTTTCTGCACTGTTTACTAATACTTTGGTCACATTCGTAAGGTCGTGACATGCTTATTGTAATACTTGTTTAATCTTGGCATATGTTGATTGTTAGATAGAAGTTTTAATGCAATGTTGATGCAAGTTTTGAAATTCCCAATAGATGTTTATTCTTTTGTGTTTTGGTTGTACGCCTAATTCGTATCTTCATATGTACTCTTTAATCGTACGAGTATGATTTAAGAATAAAGATCTGTTTAATATTTTATTTAACTTTATGTCGGCTAGATTTATTTTAATGTAAATATAAATTACTTTTTCAACATAATGATATATAAACTACTTATTTTTTAAAGAATATTTTAAAGCCAATATTAAAGAAAAGGCTGCAGCCCTTGTACAAATCCTTTGTTAAGTCCCTAAGACCCAACTTCAATCATGCTTCTTCAAACTCGATGCGCTGTAAGCCAGGCAGAACTTCTAAACATAGCAGAACTTCTTGCAAAAGTTACTTACACAAAGTTAGTGTGCATTAAACGACCCAAGTCCTGTGGTCTGTGGCCTCCGATTGTATGTGAATCGAGATGAAGATTTTGTGACATTCAAAGAAAAGGAGACACTGGAACTTCACATTAACACCTCAAAATTACCAGCTTATTACCATAGACCTAAATCAAGCCCAATAGTTCAGCGTCGTCTGCACCTCGAAACTCAATCACACAGTAAGTTCCTCTCCTGCTTATAACTTGCACAGATTCTCAACCAATTCAATATGATGTCCATTCTCCATCCATTGTTAAACTAAGATGCAACGGTTACCACCTGTATTTGACGACTGTGAAAGACGAAATTTATAAAAGAACAACTGCTGCCCAGATAATAATCACAAGTTCTTATAAAGCACAGCTTAAAGGAAACGTAGAGAAAACATCGAGAAAAATGTTAATTCTCAAAAAGTGATTAAAATACAATATAAATCTAAAGCTGAAAAAGAAAAAGTGGAGAGATTGTTCTGCAGGGTTTAAAACGAAACCAGGGAAGAAAGCATGATTGACTACTCACAATGTAAAACCTGGCTTCATGGTCTTTGTGCCTGAGTCGATAAACAAGCTGTAAATTACACAGTGACATTTGCAAATAGTTGTGAAGTAGACATTTCGTAAGTGCGATGAAGGAAAACTACTTACGATTTAGAATCAATCTTCTTCATTCATACTTTTAATCTTTTTTAAAATAATTTGTTCAGTGACTGGAGTGTCAAAAGTTTTGCTAAATTTTCTTTTGCATTATGTAAAGAGTTAAATAAAAATGTTAATTTCAGTAGTTTATTTTATTATATGGCATTTCACATTAAACACATTAATAATTTCGGGGTACGATAATATAGGACAAGTCTGTCCTATATTAATAAAAAATAATAAAACATAAATTTCCATTAATAAAGGAATAAACAACAAAAAGTTTGAAAGAAGTTCTAGCCTCCTTTTCATTAAATATTATTTCTTTTTATATTTCATTAAATATTATTTAAATATTATTTCTTTTTATTTCTTTTTTAGGCGAGTAATGTCACAAGAGTAACCCAAAAAACTTGTCCAAAAAAAAAAGCCCCCAAATAAACAACTAAAATAATCCACCAGCTCTTACTTCCGATCAATTAAAAAAAGAAAAAAAAAGAAAAGATAGTATTAAAATTATTCAATTATTTCTATACTAGACGGGTACCGTCGCTTCGCTCCGGAACTCTTGCATGTATAGCATTAAAAAAAAAACCTTAATTTAGTTAACAAATTAATATGGTGATCAGAGAATACACGACTTCCCAGCTCGTTGCGGGCTTCTTCGCTTAACTCAGGTGTATTGTGCATTGACCCTCACAGGGGGGGGGGGGGGTTGCCGCAAAAACACTTCATTTTTGCATGTATCTTGCAAACGCAGAAACGTTTGTTAATGACTGATATAACGTTTTATAGAACTTACAAATACCAATATTTTCTCAATATAATGTTCTCTTCCAACTTTTATACTTTTCCTTTAAATTGAGAAAAAGTCAAAATTTGACCCTTTAAAAGGCTCCATCTTGGAAACCAAAAACTTTTTTCGAAAGATTTTTGTAGCATTTTGTTTGTCTTAATCCATTTACATGACCAATCTATCTCTTATAGTTTGGTCACAAAATAGGAAAAACGTAAAGTCTTATGACAATCACAGACAGAATAACGCTTTTATATAGTACTAGCCGGGTATCACCGCTTCGCTCCGGAACCCTTGCATATAGCATTAAAAAGAACTTTATTTATTTAGCAAATTAATATTGAGATCGGAGAATATGCGACTTCCCTGCCCGTTGTGGCCTTCTCCGCTTAACTCAGGTGTGCTGTGGTTTGGCGCACCTGGGGTTGCCGTCAAACACTTCATGATCAGTTTGGCAGATTATTCCTTATCCCTTGGGAATTTTGAAAAATCCGGCCTTATTCCTTGTCGACAGGATAAAGGGAACCGCTGCGAAATTTCAGCTTTCTATGTTCTAGGGTTTGGGGTGGCGTTGATGAGTCAGTCAGTGAGGGAGTCAGGGATTTTCTTTTTATATAGGTAGATTTTCATGAATTTTGTTTTGTTAACCTCATTGATTAGTTCTTCATAGATTATATTTGGATCTGTTATTTTCTCCTTTTCAACTCTTATTATCCGATATAATTTCTTTATATATTATTCCTGGTGTTTCGATATCATGCTTATTTATGAAAATATGATCTATATTTGTTTTCGTATTTCCATGAATTGTACAGTTGTTTCTTGTTGTTCCGTAAAGACAATTTTTGAAACCATTATTGCACATAAGTTTTTAAGTATTTCTGTGGGCTACTGCATTGTTTTTATTCATTTTGAAAAGATCTATATTTACGTCGCCAATTAGTACAGTTGGACAGTTGTTTATTATATTTTCATTTTTTATGAATAGATTCTGTAATTCTTCAGTAAATTTACCTTTCTTTGTGTTTCGTTGGTTTATAAATGGCTAAAATGTTAATATTTTGTGTTTGATAACACAAACACAGTTTTGATAACGAAACATATTAGGTTTTGTAATAAATCATGATAAATAACGTGTTTTGTGAAAATTTTTGAATCATTTTCCGAAAGATTTCCTTGCTCCGACGTTTTAGTAATTTGTAATTTAACATTTTGCTTATAGAATGACAGACAGAATAACCTTTTTTATAATATACGTTTTTATAATATATACTAATAATAGGCGGGTAGCGTCGGTTCGTTCCGGAACCCTTGTATATATAGCATTAAAAGAACAAACTTTATTTATTCAGCAAATTAATGTTGCGATCGTCGGGGTCGTAATATACGACTTTCCAGCACGTTGTGGCTTCTCCGGATAACTCAAATGTGTTGCGGGTCGGCGTCACACACCAAAAATTCCCATTTTTGCATGTATCTTGCAAACGCTGAAGAGTTTGTGAATAGGTGATACATCGTTCGATAGAACTATCAAATACCAACATTTTCTCAATATAATGTTCTCTTCCATCTCTTACTCATTTCTTTTAAATTGAGAAAAAGTCAAAATTTGACCCTTTAAAAGGCGACATCTTGGAAACCAAAAACTTTTTTCGAAAGATTTTTTAAATCATTTTGTTTGTCTTAAAAAGCTCTACATTTTATCCATTTACATGACCAATCTATCTCTTATAATTTGGTCACAAAATTGGAAAAACGTAAAGTCTTATGACAGACAGAATAACGGTTTTATAATATAAGATAATGTTTCAGATTTAAATAAATTTATTTTTTTATAATCTCATGTTTCTTATATTTCGTAACTTTCTTTAACGGATATATACTCTGGCTTTTTTTAGGTAAGTTTCCACTACAAACGGGTCCTTTATTTTTGCCTCACACTTCGACTGTGGATGTAAGCTGCCATTGTCCTGCTTCCCAATCTCCAGCACCGCTACTCCAAATGTTTCAAGGCAGTTTTTCTTCCTAAAAAAACTAAAGACTTTTAACAAAAAAGGATATTGATTAAGTTTACTTCTACGTTCCAGATATCTTTGCAAAGAAAATAAGAAAGAACTTCAAACTTCAAAGTCTTTAAACATAGAAACAAAAGCATTCAACATAATACTCTTAACAACATAAGAAGATTTGGATTTGTTGAAAGAGATGAAATGTGTTCTTAACTTTTCATCAGTAAATAATTTTACTGGAAAAGGATTACTCAATTTGTGTGTTCATTTAAGAATACAAGTAAGCTGATTATGTATCATGTAACCGCATTAAAAAGAATCCAATAAATGTCATCCATTAAATAAAAGAAAAACACGTTATTTTTTATCTTTTTTCTTTCTTTCCTTTTCTTTTTTTTCTAACAGTTACTAATTCCATTCAGCTTGTCCCTTTCAAACTATCTATAAATAATTTTTATTATATGGAGACATCAAAATTTATAAACGAAGTAAATTTTAATTCAGCTTCTTATTTGCTTACATAATTAATATCTTTCACAAAAAGAACTATACACATTCACAAAGACCTTTTAAAACCTCTTTTCAGTTCTGAAGATGTTTTTTTTTTTGCCAAAGAATTCAGTTTTTACAATGAAGTGGTACTAATCAGAAACTTTACATTAACAATAATTAAATAAAGCACGAAAATTATTCTAAACAAACTGAAAGATTCTAAGAAGGTTCTTGAAAATTTCTCCTCTTTATCTTAACACCTGCAATTTACATTCAGTCGTATAAAAATAAAAATTGCAGCTTTTACTTTTCAAGAAATTAGGAATATAATTTCTTATTAGTTCTCCAAAGAAAAATTAATCCAATAGAAATTATCATGCTACCGGACAAGAATTTTAAAAACTTAAAATGTGAATCCTTTCTCTTCTCTCTTTCTCACTTACCTAGCTAATTAAATAAATAAATGAAAAATGCTGAGGATTACAAGTATGGTTTGCTGCAACAGTGACTAAATAGGAGATGAACAGATATTAAAATTATTAATTAAATGATGAAAGTTATAATAGCAAAATTTTAGGTCGTAATACATATATAACAAGAAAAATAACGATAAAAAACATTCGTAAAATACATTCGTAAAACATTCGCCAATTAATCTTTCATAAGCTAAGTGTTCAGCCACCGGAGATTAATTTGTTGTCCTTTTTATTCTTAACTTTTTTTTTATGTTTTTTTAATTGAAGGGTCATTGTAATTTTGTTTTTTGTTTATCTTTCTTTGAATTCCACTGAGCTATGAGTACTGGGTGAATCCAACTGACCTCGAAACAGTCTGTCTTGGGTTTCCGATACGAAATTTCAAAAGTAATTAAGCGAATCCTTTAAATGTGTGCATTTTTATCTTTATTTTTCTTATTAAAGTTATTTTCATAAAATTATTAATTTTGATCATTTTTGTATAACATATTTAATTAATTTAATAATCATTTAAAATACGTGTGTAATTTACAGCAAATTTAAATTCATAAATAAAATTAACTAATAAAAATTAAAGAATCACTGATGTAATAATGTAACCCAATCAGTATTGCTTATTCACAAATTAATTCTAAAATCTTATTTTTGCATTTAGAAAGAAATATTTTTAGATGAAAAAACAAAAATTCATAATTTAGCCCTAAACGAGAAGGAGTGAAGGCAAAGAAAAAAAAATCCGTTTTTCTTTGAGCTTCGTCTTTTTGAATATTTCTCTTAGCAAACAATCCTGTTCTATTTTGAAACAAGTGATTAAAAAGATCAAAAATCGAAGGGATAAAATGAAACACCCTGTAGTTCAGTGTGGTCTATATATTGTAATATTAAAGTTAAAATCTATTCTATTTTTTTAGATATTTTTACTATTTTCTTAAAAACAGAAAGATTTTTTGCATTACAGGTATTCATTAGAGATTTTCTGTTTTTAAGATACTTTTGAAGGACTTAATAGGTTTTATTATTTATTCTGCTAAAAGAAGGAAGGTTAAACATTAGACAAAGACATTCTCTAATGGAGACTTTCTATAATTAGAAGTCCTCCTATAATTACGTTATAAACAACAAATAAAGGCTGCCTTTAATTCCTAAATGTGCTCAGTGGGTCTGCATACTTCTCTAATGAATTACGACGAAACTTAAATGGATGGTAAACAAAGACATTTAATTTCATGAGTCCAAAAATTAGGAATGAAACGGCCCTTTCATGTTACTCAGAATTATTATTCAAACGTTTCTCCTTATTGTTTTGCACATGAAATTAAAGTGAATTTTAAATTAATGCAATAATTTTCAATACATATGGGAATAAATATGAAATAAAAATCGATGTAACACATATGGGAATAAACAAGAAATAAAAATGCATGTAACATATATAGGAATAAGTATGAAATAAAAATGCAAATAACACATATGGGAATAAATAAGAAATAAAAATGCATGTAACACATATAGGAATAAATAAGAAATAAAAATACATGTTACACATATATATATGTTTATAAAATTCTCTTTTACTTTTCTTAAGGTTTTATTCTGAAATTTCATTTTTTTCCTTTAGTTTTTTGGCCCTTTTTGAAAAGGAAAAGATTACATTTCTTTATAAATTATAATTTACACAGTAAAAAATTTCCATTTTCTGAAAAGTACATTTAAATCCTCCCAGTGTCAAAATTGGATTAATTTTGACACAGGGATGATCAGTGTCAATGACACTGGGAAGTAAAACAATTGTTTTAGATTTCAATGCTAGTCTATATGGATTTTTTTGTCAATTTCTCACGCTACTTTCTGGAAAAAGCCTAATAGGAAATATTTCAAATAAAAAGATAGCGTCTTGTCTTCAATATGAATTCTAAATTTCAGTACGATTCATCAGCGTTTTGCAAGTGTTTTCGTAATTATTTATCAAATCGGAAATTTAGAATTAAAATTGTTGTAAATATGTTATAAACATGTTATAAATAAATTAAATGTATAAATGTAATTGTATACATATATATTTTCTATAAAATTCGATTTTGTTCGTTATAAAACAAACAATCTCCATCGACAAAGCATTTATTGACTCTGTACTTAATTATGATGTTGATTGTTGAATTCATCTAAATACCACAGAAATAAAAAATATCAAACAAAAAATTAACAAAATTTTAAATCGCATTTTTCCAAAATATAACCACCTAAATAATTGACAACAAATACTACTAAGAATAGATCATAAAATACTATTTCCTTAGTTTTTCATACGGAAATAGTATTTTAATATTCTATAATATTCTTATTAAAAATCATTTCCATATAATTCAGGAAATTAATAATTTAGAAACCATTATTAATATAAGAAGAAAACTTAATAATTTATATTATTTTGAAAACCCAAAAAACAACTACGGCCTAATAAATAAAAATAGAATTATACAAAATTTTGCAATCAATTACCTTATAAATCCCTTAATATTAATTATTCTAAAATCAGAACTTAAAAAAGAAATAATAAAAATTATAAATAATAAATTACAATAGAAGATTTAATACAAAATTATTATTATTTCCAATGTCACTATAATCTACAAATAATATCATGCAGGTGTGTAGATGGCCATGGTTATAATGAAACTGCATTGTCCATACGCAGAAGGTCCAGTGAAGGAAAACAAAGGCGCGCGCTGTGAACGGTCAATTCACGCGTTTCGACAAATCCAATTTACACAAAACAGTTGGACAACAACAAAACAAAAGCCAATAACGATAGAGGCTGCGTTGCTGTGTTTATCGTGACAGGTGTCCTTTCAATCGCGCGCATTATTCTGATGTAAATACGCTAGGACTTAATTCTTACTGTGAGGTGTTATGGTGATTTCATCAGTTTTGTCATAGCCATGACTGCTTTCGGGTAATTAATTTTATGTAGCCGTAGTGCGTCGGTACGGTGACAAATGGATCTTCCATGGCAATAATCCGCAGAGCACAGTTATGTTCAGAACATGGAGCATTTTCAGCATTTTCTTTAATTATCATACCTGTTTTCAATAATGACATTTGTTATCGGAATTGCTTTTTGTAATAAACCATTGCCTTATTTACTTACACTTCCTAAGGTGAACTGAGCTTTCTTTGATTACGGACCATTCCGAAAGCATTCAATTCTTAACTCTAAAACTATGGCCCGTACAACAAAATGTCATAGAACAGTATCGACTGATAATGACCTTTGGAACCCGTATCTCTTCGCTTTGTCTATCATTTCCGAAACACCCTGTATACGGAATCGTAAATGTAGATAATTAGAAGTCGTGCCCGACTTCGTCCCGGGAAATAGTAATTGATTTATTGATGTAATTTGTTATAAAAAAAGAAAACTAAAAAATGCATGCCGCACCCTGTGAGAGTTCCGCCCTAGACAGCTACCTAGGTTGCCTAGACCTAAATATGGCACTGAATGCAGCCAATGCATATTCGAATCTTGTCACTTAGGTGCTTGATACGAAAGATTTTAATACAAAAAAGGATACAAAAATTGTTTATTCATTCTCCATTGCCTATTCAAAATATTAATACGTAATTTATGCTTCCAATTTCTTCCATAACATCATCTGCGTAATATGAATGTGTGCGGAGCTGAGCCCTGTAGCCAAATCAATTCATTCTGTTTCAATAGCCATAAGTTGGAGGTTCAATGTATTGATGAAGATGAAACGTAACTTTTCAATGAAGGTTCTGAAGTATACAGAAACCTGTTATCGAAGACAAATAAAACTTTGATGGCCAATTAGCTGTTAATTTGATCTATAAATAAACTCATATATTTCCGAATAACAATCAATAGAATTTAATGTCAAGGAATACCACGTGACCATCAACTCATCACAAGAGGAAATCAATAAAGTTGACGCTATTAATCTCTGCTTTTGAACTGTTAAGAATTTCGCTGAAGCTTCGAGACAAGTCGTAAAGCTCATATGCTGCTCATGATTTATGTGAAATACAAGCTTTATTGGAATAAGCTTAAATTTTTATAGCTAATTAAAAAACTAATTAATTTATTTATTGATACAATCTCCTCAGAAATTGAGTCATATTTGAGCTTATAAAATCTTTTACATTATCTAGCAACGTCAAAAATTTATGTCTGAGTGATCCCTTCTTTCATTATTTTCTATTATCCTTGCTAAAACGAAAATTTATAGTTAATGAACGTTTTTCTTTTATGTAGCTTTTGGCAAGTTGCTATTCAATTTATTGTAATTTGACAATTTACTGTAAGGCATCATTTAATAATTTTCAGATTTTTTATCATAATTTGTTTTGGTCTAGTGTGTTGTTTAAACTTACCATTTGTAATCAGCCAACTTTCTCAGGTGCTTAGAGGTTGCTCAGTATTTTCTCTACATTGACAACGGGAAAGTAATCTTTAAATGTAGACATTTTAATATTTTATTCTTATGTCGGTACATGCTACTTAAGTAATTCATGTTTATTTATTTACCGTATAGTTGAATGTGTTCATTACTTGGCGTTAAAATAACCGTTGATAAATAGTTATCTCAAAAATAAGCTTAAACTATTTATCTACTACTATCTACTATATTGACTATTTTTTATCCGCGACTATTTTTTATTGAAATAGATTAGAAATATTTCGATATATCTTCCACTAACCCTTAGCTTCTACTCCAAGTGAGTTCTTTAGGCCAGGCTAGAGCTTCAGGCCAGGTTCTCTTCCAGACGGGAGATTATGGAGGAGGGGAAACTTTCCTAGGTGATATCGTTTTTCTTAGGTTAAGTAGGGCTCTCGACTCACTCAGTCCTCTCGAAAAATGGAACCAGGTTTCTATCCAGGGATGAAAGCGGGCAAGATTGGGCAGGTCATCTAATCTCCGTCCCGATGTTCACTGAAAAGTCTACATTTTCTGCGCACACAGGTTGCTCATCTGGAAATAACTACCAATACATCCAATACCAATATTAAACAGTATAAATGCAATATTTTCTGAGAAAATAATGAAACACACTTTATGTAATTAAATTGACTAAAACAGATTAGTGTCATTATGTCAAGTCGTACGCAAAGTACTAGATTAGCTAATAGGATTTTAACTCATTGTTTAAACATTGTTTAAAACATTCCATTGTTTACTTTGTAATATTTTTCTACGGGAACTTTTATTGCTTCTTGTGGTGCATTGTTTCAGCAAATTCCAAATAGCATTTCAAAAGTTTTTAGAGGAAACCCGTAACAACGGACAGACTCAGAACAAAACATGCTCACTTTCTTAGAAAAGTAGGCTAAAAATGGGCATTGGCTGTTAGGAAGTATTGTTCGATTACTCTGAGAATTCATTTATAGCTATTCAGTTATTTGTAAACTTAAACCGACGGAAACATGTTCTCCAGGCAATAACGATGAAAAACTTCATACTTTGAAAATCACATAATTATTGATTGATTCCAAAACTGGTGGTAATTTTTATATAGACGAGACTAAAAGGATCATAGTAGAATGGGTTTCTGAACACGGAACAGTCCCAAAAAATAAGAATTTGGAAATATCTGACACAGCTAACAATTGTATATAAAAAGGTCATGTTATGGACACCAATGTGAAAATTCTATATAAAGAAACAGATTTAAAATTAAGGAAAATTTTGGAGAGTTGTGTCATTAAAAATACTAAAAGTAAAAATTTTAACAGATGCGAAGGAGCATTCGTAGATCCTAATGTCGTTATGTTAATAAAACAATTCATTAGTATTGATGTCAAAAAAATAGCAACTTTTGATGTTTTAAATTACTAATAATATAGAGGCAGAAACTTGTCTCCTAATGTCTCCACACATAACTGATAGGAGACCTGGCTCCTCAATCCATTTATATCATAGTGTCCTCTATCTGAAAAGCCCAATGTGGGCTTGTAGTATCATGTTATAAGACAAATGTATTGCCAATGATATCTGCATAAGGGCGAATGTGGAGGGTCTATATTGTCTAAAGCAGTAATGTTTCCTCTAGGAAGCACCTACTGTCTATATAGTCACCTAACTAGAAACCATCTCAAACCATCACTCTATTTTCATAATAAGTGGTCCTTTTATACATATTACGGAACAGATAGTCCCTGGTTCTCTTCAGACAGAGAACGTTTGAATAGCTCTGCAAAGCAAATTTCGACTCATCTGTGAGTAGTATTGATATTCATTAGGTTTCAGTCCAAATGACGTAAGTTCTTATCTATTCCTAACGTCCTATTTCTACCTCTTCCTATAATAGGCACGGGCTGCTGATCGCCTAGGAAAAAGACCTCCTTTGTGGAACCTTGTGAGTAAATTATATGTAATAACATGCGTTTCTGCAGTCGTAGCTAGAACAATGAGTAAAGGGCTGTTATTCTGTCTGCAGAAATCAACACTTCCTGTCTGTTTAAGGACCTGGCGATGATGGGATCATTGGCAGACATTTGTTTATTTACTATTGAAAACCTTAGTCATTCCAAATACAGGCAGCATGTCCTCTGTTTACATGTACGTTGTCGATATTATAACTGCTGACAATGATCAATTCAATTCACAAATATTAAATGAATGTATCCCATAATGTATTAAAATTCGAGGAGGATCGCCCAGAGAATGGTAAAATCCCATTTCTGATTGGGAGAGATGATGAAAGTTTTTAAAAAGTTAAATCTATTTTAATAAAGTAATAAACGATATGCATTGGCATTAAGGATGTGTTTATATTCAAGGTAACAATTTCACCACTAGAGTCTAGATTAGGGAGATAGTGAAAGAGGAGCCCGTATGGGCACTTAAAGAGAATGGAGAAGAGGATTCCCAGGAGGATGCATGAGATGAGAATACAGAAGAAAAGACCAAGCGGAAGACCAAGAGATAAATGGATTAGAGGAGTGGAGGAATGTGTCCGAAAGAGGGGGAGGACTGGAACAGGGTGACAGCGGAGAGATGGTGGGAGATAAGAACTAGGTGGAGAGGCTTATGTTCCCAACAGACCCAGCCTGAGGTTGGAAGCTGTAATGGATGAGAGAGAGAGAGAGTCTATACCACTAACAATAGATTCATTCATTTTCATTCTTCCCATCAATACTCATACAAAATGAATACCATCAATTTTGTGATTAGAAGGGCGCTTCTCTATTTGAATAATCGATTAATCCTTATATTTTAACTTTTGAAAAAACCCTTAATATATTTAGTATAAATATAAGAAATGGGTAAAGAACATTTTAAATCAAAGTCAGTCTACATGTTTTGGATCGTATGCGATCAACGTTAAAAAATACACAGTAAATTCATAAAAAGGAAATCGGAATAAAACATTATGACAAGATCTCATTTAGAAATGAGTACAAACAATCAACAAACTAGAAACATAACTGCACAGAAATAATTGCAAGCAATCATTACGGAAATAATTATTAACAATCAATTGGTAAGAGATATGTTATAGAGAATTTCATGTTTTCTATTAATGAGAATATTGTGATGTTTTTCATTAATAGAGCTTCTTTAAGTTTTAAAAAATAAGTTTTAATTACCTTTTTATCTGTTCTCAAAATTTTAATTTACTGCCAATTATAAAGATGTGATTCTAATAAAAAAATTTAAAACTGAAGAATTTTGTGTTTCATACTGTTTAATACGTTTCAAAAGAATTTGTTGTGACGGGTGGAACATTGTATTTGGTAAACCATACCAATTTTATGAAAAACTAGTATTAGCGTATATCTTTTGTTGAAGACATTACATATGATAATTTATTGACAGGTTTGAAAAATGGTGGGAATTCCTAATTTCTTGAGAGAAAATGTTGGGAAACTGTCATATTATGGTAAGACAATAGATTTAGATTAAAGAACTTCTTTCTTATTTTTAGATGTACGTAACAAATTTTTTGTTACATGTGAAGAATGAAGAAGTTTTTGAAAATGTTTGAAAATAATCTGTAACTGGAAATTATTGAAAAGCAAAATTCTGATACAGATAAAAACAATTAGCGTCTAAAAATTAAAGAGACTCTATTAATCATTAATTAAAAAAATCACGATATTATCATTAATAGAAAACAAGAAATTCCGTTTATTATTTCTGTATTGCTATGTTTCAAGTTTGTTCATTGTCATTTCTATGTGAGATGTCATATTGTTTGCATTTCAATTCGGTTTTCAGTTTTATGAACTGACTATATTTTGTAACTCTTTGCAAATGATTGCACAAGGTCCGATACCTGCAGATTTACTTCGATTTAAAATATTCTGTACCCATTTCTTGTGGTTACTCTGAAATAAATGAAATTAAACACTTTCTTAATAGGACCTTACCTTGCCATAGGACACGTACCTGACTTTAGTTATCAATAGCGATTTCTCACCATATGCAGTATTGTGAACGAATTCTTACTAAACTCTTTTCAATATTTCAGCAAAATTCGTACAATACTATTATTTTGAATATTTACAATTTACATCTTCGTCCCTCATCTTTTTATTTAGTTATATTTTTTGTGTTTTATTTTTTTCCTCTCTATATCTGTCCTTACCATTCGCTCTCTCCCACCTCCCCATTTCAATTTTTCAATAATTACTATACTATTTACATTTTATTTCGTGAATTTACATAGTCCCATTCTCTATCCCTTCGTCTTCCATTTTCTTAATGATTAAAATTATCAATAATGCACTCACTTCCAAAAAGTTAAGCACGGAGAGGAAAAATGTTAATTTCCGTTAGAGATCTGAATTAAAGAAGCTGAAATTTGCTGCAAAGGTAGAAGAAAGTATACAAATTATATAGGTAATAGCCAATCACGGTTTCACGTCGAGAAATATACAAAACAGGCAGTCGTGTAAGAAGCCTGCATTCTGAAGGGTTACAGGAGTTGCATTTAAGTACAGATGAAAGGTGTTTAGAACATTCGTACGATTTGTTTTCAAGCTAGACGTTTTCTATGGCTTCCAGAAGAAGAATGGATGATTCTGAGCGCTGGCAGGCTTTCGGACGCATTGAAGCAGGACAGTCTGTAACAGATGTTGCTCGTTTCTTCGGCGTTCATCATTCCATCATTTAATGATTATGGAAACAATTCCAAACCAGCCAAACAGTTGTCCGAAGATCTGTAGCCGGTCATCCAAGGGTTACGACCCCCTCGGAAGATCGATATTGCTGTTGTAGCCAAGGGGAATCGATGATCGACCTTTAAACGTGTGACATCTATGGTTGCAGCGGCCATTGGTAAGACGATATCTGCCACTACTGTTCCTCGAAATCTACAAATGAATGTTCTGTATGTCCTTTATCCATCCAATCCAGAGGGGCATGATTACAGTGGTGCCGCCAGCACGTGAATTGGACTATATCTGATTGGGGTAACGCTATGTTCACAGATGAGTCCAGATTTGCCCTACAACCCGATGATAAGCGTTTTAGGGTCTGGAGGGAATAAGGCACATGCAATCGGCCCCAGAACATCACGCATTCCGTGGTGGAAGCATCATGGTCTTGGCAGGGATTTCATTGGGATATCGCACCGACCCGCACATCTATAAGCGAGGTTCTGCGACGGCTGTACGGTATCGAGATGAAGTCCTAGACCCCATTGTGAAACTGTACACTGCAGCAGTTGGTCCTTCTTTCGTTTTAATGGACGATAATGCACGTCCCCACAGAGCTGCCATCGTTGACGACTTTCTGAAGAGTGAGGGGATTGCGCGGATGGAGTTTCCGGCTTACCTTAATCCAATTGAAAATTTTTGAGATGCCCTAGGCCGTGCTGTATGTCGACATTTCCCACCTCCAGCCACTCTCAGAGCTTTAGAACTGTCCTACAGGAGGAATGGCGATTACTGGACTCTGCGGTGGTTGATCACCTCGTAACAAGCATGATCATACGCTGTAAACTTTGTATGCAGGTGAGAGGTGCTCACATACCCTATTAATGTCGGTTTTTATTGTTTGTTTTGAATTTAAGCATCATTTTGTTAATGACGCAAATAGGACGTCATCTTATAATTTATGAAAATTCAATATTGTGTTTATCTCTTTATGTAATTATTTGTTTTGTTTCATGAATAAACATACAGCTACTTACTTGCAGCATTTCATGTCAATCAAAGCAGTACTTGTCCATTTTTTCGCATTTTATCGATCCGTGCTTAACTTTTGGAAGTGAGTGTACTTTTGGGTCTACTACCAAGCCCATTCCATTCCATAATTAACCTTAGTCTATTTTCTATTTGTTCCATTTAAAAAAGTCTTGATTCTCTATTTCTGTCATTTCATTTCCCCAGCCGTCATTTATTTAGATGACGCCCAAAACGTTGGTTTTTAGTCCTTTTGTTTTTCAATGGCCTCCTTTATTTTTAACGATAGAAATAATTTTATACTTCATTTTGAATCCAATTAAAATTAAATATGGAAATCCTATTCAAAATTAAAGTAAATATTAAATGTTAAAAGAAAATTTTTTAATAATGATAATAATTTCAGGATCTCCTTAAAGTTTTTTTGAATTCTTTTCTAATGCATTGCATATACATTTAACTATATTTGTAAATAAAAATTTTGATTTCAATATAAAATTCAAATATTTCCTTTTCTGAGGAAAAGAAAACTACAATTCTGGAGATAGTATTATTCTTTACAGAAATATTACAGAAATATTATCAACCAATAATTAATAAAATCATAGAAAACTATCTGTCAATAAAACTCAAAAACTTCTTGTATAAATACAATATAATACATAAAGAACAATATGCATATCAGGCAAACAATAGCACCATCAAACTACTTGAAAACTTAAATGATCAAATTAATTACAACCTAAATAAAAATAAATTTGTACTAATGCTTTCCATTGACCTTAGCAAAGCATTTGATGTCATTGATATGCAGATTCTATTTGAGAAATTACAACTAATTGGAATTAGAGGAAAACT
>JAFIDM010006943.1:75786534-75804041 GCA_023159025.1 Thereuonema tuberculata
AAACATTACTTCGAAAACAGAAAAATATATGTTCAAATTAATAATTTAAACAGCAAAAAAGAAAAAACAAATAAAGGAGTTCCACAAGGATCCAATTTAGGACCAACCCTTTTTATCATTTACATCAATGATTTATTTGGAATTATTAAAAACTGCCACACACACGTATATGCTGATGATATTCTTATATACACGGCTAATAATAATATCAAAACAGCACAGAAAACAATACAAGAAAATTTCGTTAACATTCAAAAGTGGACTCACAATAACAAACTTATTATTAACGAAAATAAAACTAAACTCCTCCTCATTAATCCTAAAAAGAAACTTCCTAAAGAAAAGCCAGTAATTTTATATCACTCAGTAAAATGTTTGCTAAAAGATCATGAATACTGCATAAAATGCAAAGAAATAGAACAAGTGGACGAACTTCAATATCTTGAATTAACAATAAATAAAACTTATACATGGTCAAATCATATCAAAAACTTACACAAAAAACTTAATGTTCTCTCTTATATATTCTTCCACATCAAAGATAGTTTACCCAGAAAGATTAAAATGATGATTTACCATGCATTCTTCGACTCATTAATTAATTATGCACCTCACATTTGGGCTAATACAACAGATACGGAATTAAAAAATATAAATACACTACAAAATAAAATAATAAAATTAGTTCTTTCTAAAAGAATTAGTAAGAATAAAGAAACTAGAAAAGAACTAATGTTGAAATATGGAATCTTATCGCCAAAACAAAAATGTCTATATAATTTATTAATAAAACACTATCCAGAAATCAAAACTGCAATAACTGTTGAAGGAAAAAATTATAATCTCAGAAATAAAAATAAAATCAAATTAGACTATCCATACATTTTTAAGAGCTATGGGAAAAGAAATGCTTATTATCTAATAGAAGAAATTTATAATAGTATACCTGATTGTAAACTTTTAAAAGACAAAAGAATTTCTGAAATAAAAAAATTAGTAAAAAAATGGCTTATTATAAATATTGAAAATAGGTAATTCAAAAATTCTAAATATAGTCAATCTCCTTTGAAGTTCTTAAAACCATAATCTTGATTTCAATTGATCTTGCAGTGAATAGTTGTGTATATAGTACTTGTGTAATATGGTAATATAGTATCGTACTTGTGATTGTGATTACTATATATTATATGGTATTATTATAGTATTATAGTGTATGTGATTGTGATTACTATACATATATGTATTACTTGTTAAACTTTTTAAACATTAATCATAGATTTTTATTAATGTATAACTTCCAAAAATTTAACAACCTTGTATACTTAGTTAACTGTTTATGTCAACTTCCTTTATTCAAAAAAAAAAATAACAAAAAATTAATCCTAAGTTATGAATTAATATACTGTATAATCGGCAATTTTAGTCTCTTTACTTTTCTAAAAAATGCATATGTAACTAATAACTCAAATATATCAATATGAATGTATTCAACGGTAGCACCTGTTGATAGGAAGCTCTACAAATGCTTCCTAACAGGACTATGATAAAATGTAACGGAAATAAAATGAATGAATGAATGAATTAAGCAAAGATTAATTAAAAATATTGTTATTATTATTATAGAAGCAATTAATTCAATCTCTACGAGTTTTAAAGATTTATTATTTTTTATGTTTACGTATTCGGTTTTAAATCTTGTGGGTGTCAATGTTGATTTTTTTAAAAATCAGAACACGGTTGTTCCGCTTCATTGAATAAATTTAATTGATTGCTGATAAATGAGGCACCACTAATGTAAGCCTAATGTAATGTTTTGACCTGATTATCACTGCACTCGCAATAGCTAGATCCAAAATCAAAAATTAGTTTTTATTCAATCAGCAAAATCCTATTAAATTAACTTGATTTAAAGTATCAAGAAAGCTGTAAAAAAGCACCATCACAAAGAACATCAATGCTGAGGATCATTACTTAGAAATTATTAACGGTGAGCCATTCAGTGTGACAAACAATGGAAACAATGGAAGCAGTGTTGTCGGAATGAAAAGCTGCTTTTCACTTAGTTCTTAAAGGGTCATTGCAGTAATAGCTCAAAAAGCTAAATTTAAAAGCTGAAAATAATGTCAGTAATCTGATTAATGGAATGAATTAGACTATTGGCCAAAACCTACAATGTAAGGTATGATATATGAAAAATGAACATTATTCGAAATTGACAAGTCTGACAGTGTTTAGACCGATATCAATAGGACGCAAAATCAACTTTTGTATCAGCTGAAAAGCTACATTAGCTAAATCAATCACTATTTTGCTCGTAATCATGAAGAACTCATAATCGTCATTAGTTGCCAAAATTGTAAGTTACGCACAACATTGATGCAGTAATCGATAAAAATTCGAGCACTGCAGCTGATTAGCATCCATTTCATCACAGTAGCAGGTAATTAGTAGAAACCTAGTACAGCTGACAAGTTTATTTAGAGAATAAATGAAAGGTCAGGTTTTTAATGTATATGATAGTAATGTCGTATATAGCTATAAAACGTAAGAAGACATTACTATATCTTTCATTCAAAAACTAATAAAAATTTCAAGAAAAATGACAGGAGCTCTGATTCTCAAACTAAGAAACATGAATTATACGAGTATATCAGTCAGTCTTGAAGCTGTAATTCAAATATTACAGTAATGAGAAATAGCAATCTATAGACAGTAATAAGCAGCGCGACACATTACCAACTATTACATCGGTCAATTGAGAAGTTCTTAAAATTGCAAGAAGGTTTATTAAAAGGATGAGACAATAATAAAAATTACTCTTTATTATAAATTATACTTACAAACTGATGAAAATAGTTTATAACTAGTTGAAACATCACGGACTATTATCAAATTCAAATTAAGTACAGATTTTTTTTAAATACCTTAGAATAAAAATGAATAAATAAATATCAATAATTCTTTTAATAAACTACTAATGACTTCCTTATTATTATTTAAAATGTAAATAAATATCATTTTTATATATTTTAATTTCTATTAATATGCATTCGGAATATGTAAATTAAAATAAATTTCTGAACTTTATGATGACATTTTCCGAATTGTGGAGAGACATAACAAATAAGGTTAAATCTTACTTAAATTTTTCAGATATCTTAACAGATTACATTGTGGGTCATTCATACCAGAGTGTCCAACATGTGTTTATCAAGATTTTTATCTGTGAGTAATAGAACGACGTAGATATTGGTTTGTAATATATAAGAGTCAGTCTTTATGAAGTGGTCCAGAAAAAAAATAAAATAATTGCTCAAAATCTGATTTTTTTTTATCCAATGACCCTAACATGTTGAAATGACTATTATTTTAATTTTATTGTTTTTGTTTGCTTTTGTTTTTGTTGCATGGAGGCCAGATTTGTGCAGGAAGGTGCAGTTTTTGCAATTTTGAGGGTTTATGGAAACTTAAATATCTCAGCCTAAAGACCAAGTTTCAATTCTGAGACTCATCGTTATTTTTTTCTAAAATTCTCAATATTTGGAAATTTAAAAAAAAAAATGCATTAAAACGTTGGTAATATATTTAAATTCAGAAGGATCTGAAAAGAGCTCAATATGTCAATTGGGGAACAAGATAAAAATCTAATTTGAATTTCTTCAGAGATTTCTTTTTCAGGGCTGTCTCGGATTTCTTTATCTGAGTTATTTTTTACTTTAATAAGATGCTTTTTTAAAATTTTTTTTATACAAATGTAAGTTCCTATCTGTTTGTAAATTTGTAGCCTTTTTTTTGAGAAAAATTGCTGTTTTCTCTACATTGATAGAGCCAATAGAGGCTGAGATATTCACGTTTCTGTAAACCCTTAAAATTGCAAAAACTGCGCCGTCCTGTACAACGTATCTGACCGCCACGCTGAAACCAAGAAAACAATAAAATTTAAATAATAGTCATTGTGAACTACCAACATGTTACCGTCATTGAATAAAAAAAAAGTAAAGTTTTTAAAAGAGTTGAGATTTCATTTTATTTTTTTCTGGACCACATCTCTTATTTATTACACTGACTCTTGTATATTAGAAACCCACATCTACGTCGACCTATTCCTCACAGATAAAAATTACTCACTCAATAAACATTAATTGGGTTTACTTAGCTCTTTCATACACTTGCTTAATATTTTTAATGTGCTCGTACAGTTCTGCATCTTCTACAATAGAATATCTCTGTTCGGCGTTTGGAACAGAGATTCTTTGTGGAGCTGACTGTGAGCCAGAAGCTTGAAATGTAGTGGATGGACATGTACTTGGTGAATGTGATCATAAGTTACACTGTGGGATTGGCGCTACAGTCGGAGGCATTGGTGGTACTGGATGAAAGATTGTTGAGGCTGGCTGGGACATTTGGTTTCTGACGGCAACTTATCAGCTCCTGCGCCCTCTCGAGCAGATCTTGTTCTTCCACCTCCGCACTTCGGTAGGGAATTATGTTGAGGACAAGGACATGCTTATTCAATCGTGTCAAAGTTTGGTACAATTGGTCAAAGAGGGATGTGCAAAAATGCTTCTCAAAGCTCTGTATCTACAACATCAAGACATCCTTCTGAAGATTTGTCGGCCATTCTCTTCTATTACGACTTTGTATATCTCATCAACCGCCTTCATAAATATTTGGGCATCCTTGACCTCCCTGACCCTCAGTCTTTAAACCTCTTTTAGTATTTGTATAACGAAACTGATATAAATACTAATCAGCCTCGTTATGCAGTCAATGCAGTCAATTTTCCTCTTTTCATTCCTAGCATCTCCTAACATTTGCATGGACTTCTATCCTTCCAATGCACTATCATAAAACTTTCTGAAGAAATTCTCCAAGACCATCAGAGAAAGTCTTCTGGAAAAGGTGATTTTTTTTTCTTATCAAAAACAGTAGTATATAGCACACTGTAGCCTAAACATATCTATTAAAATGCCTTTTTTTTTGTTTTATATCAAAAGTTAGTCTGTGTAAAAAAAATTGTCTGTGTATTAAAGAAAGCTTACTGTCGTAGAAGAATTAGTATAACTTCGATCAGTGGTTCTCAAACAGTAGTACATTACATTGTTTTAGGTGGTGCAAGAGATGTAACAAAAAGACAGATTGACTAATTTCTTTAACAAGTGGAAGTACAATATTATTGTGTACAATAGTGTCACAGATTACCCTGGTTGCAACAATTGAAATTAAAATAATGTTCTGCATAATAACGCCACATATTAACCTGGAGGCAATAACTAGAATTATGGGGTGTCAACGGAAGGGTGACGTGGAAATGGCCAAACATTGCTGAAGGATTCTTGTACGGGGTTTTCGGAATAAGATAGATTTGTAATGATTACATCAGTTTTAATGAACTGTGGAAGGTTTGCAATGATAAGGGTGTGGAGAAGAGAAAGGGTTGGTAAATCTTATATTCTCTGAACTCCACATTAATTTTATTTCTAGGATCTCGAGTTAAAAAATTCAAATATAATATTACTTTGTATCTATCACGTGATTTTTGTGCCAACTGGGAAAGTATAGAAGTGATCTCACAATTTCAATTCCTTCTCAACCCATCATCCGTACGAAGAACTGGTATTCTGCTAGTGTAATATAAGTTGTGTTTTCAGTAATCATTGCGTCGGTAGCGATATTGACTGGAGTGATGTCACACAGAACATAGAAATAGCACCATTGAATTCAGCATTTTCAGCAATCAGTCCATTAAATTTAGACACATGAAACATTAGTCCAAGAGCTACATGGCCTTTAGGTCTTTACATTTTAGACAAAAGAGTGTAAGATAAATACATTGAAGCCCATCAAGTAATAGACAACTCTTGAAATTGTAAATATTTCCATTCCTTTTAGTTCTTTAGATCTTTTTCGTATTCTATGCTATAACAATTTTTGCTTTAATGGATTGCACTGTCAATTAGAATATGACTGAATTGAAGTGATGCAATTTGAAAAACAAGTGCAGAAAAAAAAAATGTTTTGATAAATGTTAAAATTGAAGTTTTATCGAAGACTTACTATAATTTTATTATTTTCGAGATTCTTATCTTTACTAGCAGGATTAAAAAAAAACTTACTGACATTCACGTTATTTGGGTTAATGAGATCAAGGAGATCTTACATCTATCAAAATGATGTTTTTTTTTCATTAGACACAATCGCTTTAAAGAAA
This sequence comes from Thereuonema tuberculata, assembly GCA_023159025.1. Classification (NCBI taxonomy): domain Eukaryota; kingdom Metazoa; phylum Arthropoda; class Chilopoda; order Scutigeromorpha; family Scutigeridae; genus Thereuonema; species Thereuonema tuberculata. The sequence goes on from JAFIDM010006943.1 coordinate 75,792,746, forward strand.
AACGAAACACTGTAACAAACAAAATGCATTTTATGAGCTTTAACAAATTAAAAAAAAAAAAAAATCAGTTTGGTACTTGAGAAAGCTTTATTAAAATTGTAAATTTAAATTTGTAACAAGTAAATTGTAAATAAATTCAAGTTTGCTAATTTAAAATTACTGGGAAATAAAAATTTTCAAACTTCAAATTAAATAATATTCATTCTACTAAAACAAGCTATAGCTAATACTTGAATATTAAACAGATATACTTACAAATAAATATTCAGATTATTAAGAAATATTTACTTTAATTGTTCAATTTAATCTCACTACTTTATTCACTTATTTTTATTCTCATTGCTTCAAGATAGTCTTTCTTTAACTGAACCAGAAGTCCAAATAAGAATTTGATTCTTGAGGGTTATAAATCTTTGCTGGAGTTTCACAAACTCTACTAGCGGGCAATGAATGTTTCCTCTGCTTAGACTTAAGTAGTTTTAGGAGACTGATTATTCAGACTTTTATTTCCTGAAGAAAATTTAATGAATTTCATGACATTTCCTGAAGAAACTGTACATAATAGCAGCCTTCTTTACTTCTTTAAGAAATTTAAGTAAAAGGTAGTTGCTGTCAAAATCAAATACAACTTATATCTGTGATTTTAAGCATATCAACAAGTATTTGAAATTAAAATATACAGAATATACTTCCATATTTGCTTTATATTTTTTAATCTTTCTTAAAGCTGCAAATTGCACAAGATTACTGATAAATGCGTAAAGTTTTAATATACGCAGTAAATTTTTTTGTAAATCTTGTAAATCTAGATAACTATGGTTATGTATATTAATAGGAATACAAAGAATGAATTAAATCACCATTTGGTTTATTATTTTTCTCTCAATTTGTACTTAATTATTTCTTCAGTTGAGTTTTATTTCACTACTTAGCAATTTCAATTGTTCTGCTGTAGGCTACTTATTTCTTTACTTTATTCTACCTTAATTAGCTAACAGAGTCTATTATGGAGTTGCTCTAAAAATTGTCAATCCGTTGTTGTGCTGTCTGTGATCAACTGAATGAAAAACACTATTTATAATAGAATTCTACGAAATTTTACGTACAAGTTTTAGTACAAGTTTTTGTACGGGCGTTCCTATTACTTAGATACATTCTGAACCAACAAATAAGGACCTACTGACTACGGGTTTCCGTTATGAAAATAAGCTCAATAAAGCTTGAATTTCAGCAGAAGTTTTAGTTTTTTATAAAGGAGATCTCCATTGATTTTGATAGATATCAGACAAAAAGGTAAGGGTTAGGCAAACTTCGGATTTATATTCTGATAAAAAACATATCTGCATCCTTCTCCTTTCTGCCTCACTTGCTCTTTGATCTTTTTAAAATTACATTTTTTACTTTTTTAAAATACTACTGCAATTGACTTTATCTATCTTTTCAATTGTAATTAGCGTTTAAATAGCTTCCTTCCTACATACACGAATATTTTGTCAATGAACAGCTTTTTCTTTAATATCTTACAAAGCAGTTGGAAGAATGTTAGAAGAACAAAACACTAGTTCGAATGTTGGAACGAAAACTGTATGTTGTTTATATTTCGTCATCATTGATTTGTTTCGTAACTAGTTATTTTTTGATCGAAAAGAATAATACGGAAAAAATTTCATACTGATTTTTAACTGAAATTGATTTTGATAACAAACAGTTATTGTTGATATAACTATGTCAACAATCTAGTTCAAAATCAAATACATGAAAGTAACATAATAGAAGTAACTTTATGTGTATCAAATCATACACAATGAATTAGCTAAAAATCGCGATTGCTTACCACAATGAAATATTAATAGAGATTGTACAGAAACCAGTATTTAATTTAAGAATTGCTGTTGGCGCTTCTACAGTACTAAATTTCATAGCAAGGATATCATCTAAAAGCATTTCAAATATAAAAGTTATATATACATATATATATATATATATATATATATATATATATATATATATATATATATATATATAAGTTGCTTTTCCAAAGTTTTTAGGAAACACTGAATGACTTTTACCGAACATTAAAATATATAAGCTTCGTGGGCATTGAGCTGCTTCATTGCAGACAGGAAAAGTCCCTGCGGAACATTTCAATGCATTTCAGTTAATTGAATTTGAATAGAACGAAACTTGAACATATCAGATAGTTGTTGTGTTGCAAGAGAAGAGATCTCTGTGATCTACCAAAGTATTTAATAAAGAATTAGTCACATTAGATTCAATGTCAAAATATATCATTTTCAATCAAGTAATCTATTATTAAAAACATTTATGGCGGAGTGCACCAAACTTCAGTTAACTTTGATGACTGCAGTTTGGACGCAGCTAAAATTAGTGGGGGGTGCTGCTCCAGAAAAATTTTAGCCCTTGTTTTAAAATTGTGTGAAAGGAAACAAACATGTATAAAAAGAAATTTATCAAGTTTCTGAATAAATTTTCTTTTTATACATGTTTGTTTCCTTTCATACAATTTTAAAACAAGGACTAAAATTTTTCTGGAGCAGCACCCCCCACTAATTTTAGCTCCGTCCAAACTGCAGTCATCAAAGTTAACTGAAGTTTGGTGCACTCCGCCATTAGAGTTAGTTTATTCTCTTGATTTTTATAACAAATTTATTTATTAAAACTATTCATGTTTCTTTTCATTTTGCTTTTATTTATTCATGCTATGACTTCCTTAGGATATAGTGTAGAAAATAAAGGATAAGGTTGGCAATATGATTTATTGTAAATGTGTGGTAATTGATAAAAAGATATCGTCCAGGGCATAAATAGTTATTCGAGAGCTAATTACACAGTTCTTTACATACGCGATAGCCTTAATCAAAAATAATCTATATTATTAGTTCTTTGCAGGCTACAATTGTGTTTTGTTCTAAAACTATCGAGATTATTTATTTTATAAATTGCGGAAGATGGCAATTGATAATCAAAGTCTTAAATGATATAAAGAAAATCTATGTTGAAATGCTATAAAATAAGTTTATCAAAGAAAAAAAGACCCAAACGATTCTGAAACCCAGTCGTGCTGTTTTATTCCCTTTCATATTAATAAATGTTATATGAAAGTAATAGTGTCAAACAGTGTGAACTTATGATATTTCCCGAACTAACTTAAATCTGTATAAACTAGAGAAAAGGTTTTAACTTTGGCAAACATTTTTAACAATTGGATCTAACAATTAGAATGAGTGGAAAGTCGATTGATCGAAAACCGAAATTTTTCATGAATATTTGATATTCAATATCTTTATAACTGCTGCCAGCCTATCTATACGTTTTCTTCTGCCACAGAGAAAGTCAACATCAATCTCTTAGTTGTAATTCAGCTATTTTGTTGATTATTACTGATCTATATATAATCAAAGAAAACATCTTCAAAAAGATCTGTCCTGAGATCTTAAAAGATATGAAACTCAAAAGTAATTTGACACTAAAACCATCTACAGCCCGATCGAACAATCCGAATGGCACCATACTTGATGGAGAGCCTACGTAGCCGAGAATTTGCATACAACGCAGATAAAAGTCGAACAGAAACATCGTGTTATGCTGAACAGTTGCATCATTGCACAACTTCAGCAAAGACAAATTTTGTGCAAGATAGAGCACCATCGTAAGATGCTCGATCGTACAACAGCTTCTACGGCATCGCTTCACATACGAAAGTCATCAGTCACATCAGTTGCATGGCTGCCTCTCTCCCCGGATCGACTGTACCTCCATGCGACTTTTGGCTTTGGGGTTACTTGAAGTCCAAGGTCTATCTTGACGGTCTCCCGAACCTAGGAAACGTATCACGGGCTTTAGTCGAGGAAGAAATAAAAAAGCTATCAGGAGAACATAAAAAGCAAGACAAAACAACAGATAACATAGATAAAAATGAGAATGCAGAAAAATAAACAAAAGAATTCTATACTTTATTCTAAAAGAGTTTATAACTCCTTATTACTACATTTAAATTCAAAAGACGTAAAATAACAGCTATATACATATATATGACGTGGAGATAATTTAGCAGTATCTCAATAGAAACAGTGATTTATTTTTTGGTATTAGCGTTTTCAAATCCCAAATCACTGTCCGGCTTTATATGTTTAGTAATGTAAGTTAATTTTATTCTTATAACCTGTACTTTTTAAATTTCTAAATTGCAAATGATTGATTGAAATCTTTGCTTTGCGAAACTCGGAAGAGGTTCCTTAGAGTTTTGCCCGTTATGTACTTGGCGAAATAGAACAATATTTGGCCACCATACACATTAAAGTATGGGGTTTCGATTTGTCAAAATTTGGCGCTGCGGTCGAAAAATGCATCATGAAATTTGCATATCGATATCGAGGATAAAAGGAGGGGTTGCGGGAATTCTAGTCATTCTGCAAGAAGTCGTTCGTCGATGGCGTTGTCACTACGTTATCGTGCCTTATTAGTCAAGCTCTTGTATCAGCGGGATGAAAAGGCCAATGCTGCTCTTCGTGAATACCGACGGTTAAAACAATTACGTAGAGGACCAATGACAATAAATAACTTACGAAGAATGGTTGAAAGATTTGAAAGAACCGCAACTCTTGGTGTGCAACCAGGCCGAGGACGTAAACGTATCAAGCAGGAATAAGTTGAAGAAGTTGTAACTGACGTTCAGGATCAGGCCATAGCTAATAAGCAGGGTACCAGCAGCGCACGTTTAATATCACACAAACATCCCGTTGTCGATCGATATCCCGTTGTCGATGGGAAGATATTGCGTAAGATCCTGAAATTTTATCCGTATAAGATAACACCCATTCAAGAATTTCTTCCACGGGACAGAAATACCCGATTAGAGTTTGCTTTGAGATTTTTGGCTCGATTGGAAGTGGATGACGACTGGCCGTGGCGGATATTATGGAGCAATGAAGCTCACTTCCTTGTGCATGGTGATATCAACACACACAACTGCCATATTTGGGCTGATACAAATCCACACGTTGGTCAAGAGATCCCCTTACATTCGCCGAAAGTCACAATTTGGTGTGGGTTCACTGCTTCTTTTATCATTGGCCCATACTTCTATGAAGCAGTTGGTAGAAATGGACTAGTGACTTGTTCTATCAATTCTTACAGTTATGCCGCTATGCTCGAGAACTTCGTGATACCTCAACTGCAGCAAAGAAATTATATCGATTCTACCATTTTCATGCAAGATGATGCGCCACTTCCTCAAATATACAAACGAGATTTCAACATTTATTCACACTTTGAAAACAAAAGATAAAAAAAAAATGTTTCACGGTGTATACGAAACCATAGTTAGCCCGTATATATTTCATTTTAGTCCATTTCCTCTGAGACAGTAATTGATCCTTATATACTAAACTAATACTTTTATATGCAGTTTGTCTAAAAAACATGTTTACACCAGTTTATGATTGATTCGTTCGATTAGAAACTTCAATGAGATTGAAAACCTCAGTAATGACCATATCTAAAAGCTTTTTGAGTCCAATAAATCTTTTTCTTATTAAACGAATTTTTTTCTACACTACATTTCTTATGGTAATATATCTTATTATTTACTGAATAAATTCTTGTTTGAGGGATATTCCCACTCCGGGGTGAGATTTACTCGATATTTCGGGCCTTCTTCGGGAGATGTATATTAATTACAATGAGACTGGCGCATATCTAACAACTTCAGTTGTTATGAGGCGCGTTTTTTTAAGTAAGTACCGTTTTGAAATTACAAACACACAAGTGTACATTTTCTATCAATTTTATTTTTACATGAAAGCCTGAACTTTAATCTAATTTTCAACATAATTTCCTCCAATATTAAGGCACTTGTCGTTTCGTATAACCAGCTTTTCAATTCCATCCTCATAGAAATCTGCCGCCTGATTTGATAAGCAATCGCCTTACTCCTAAAACCAAAACGGTGCACAAAACCAAACGATTAGCCAGTGCGTTGACTTTCCTTGAGCAATTCAGTGATTTTGGTGATGATTTTTTAAGCCAATTGTCACCCAAACATGAGTGGCTAATGTTTCGCCGGAATCGAAACAACAATCTATGGAATGGTGGCAATCACCATCACTCAACTAAGAGAAGTTCAAGCAAACAATTTCAGCCCGAAAAATCATGTGTACTGTGTTTTGGGATAGGAAGGGGATGTTGCTTGTGAATTTTTTGCCTCGTGGTGACACAAAAAAGTTTGAGACCCATCGTGAGACCTTAACTAAACTGCGCCGTGCAATCCCAAACAAAAGGCATGGCATGCTGAGTAAGGGGATTGTTTATCAAATCAGGCGGCAGATTTCTATGAGGATGGAATTGAAAAGCTGGTTGTATGATACGACAAGGGTCTTAATATTGGTGGAAATTATGTTGAAAAGTAGATTAACACTCCGTCGGGCGCAACCGATCTGCTAGGCACATCTCGAACTCTTTTGTTTGCCTCTCCCCCACTAAATTTTTTCGCGAGCTCTCCATCCTAGTAGCTTCCGCTTTTCCAGTGCTAATAACAATGCCAAGGTCAGTTAGTGATTCTCGTTCTTCATTTGCGGTTGACAGACAAAACGATCCCATAGGCTCTTTGCGCCCGATTACGTTTTCCACCATAAATAAAAAAAAAACAGCTAACTGACCTTAACATTGTTAGTGCTACAAGAAAAGAGGAAGCCAGTAGGATGGATAAGTTGGGACGATGTTTAGAGGGGCCGAGGCAAACGAAATTTGCCTAGCAGATCCGTTGCCCGACGGAGTTTTTTCAATTTCCAATTTCCATTAACTATTCCAAATTCTATTGATAACGACAACAGCCGTTTTATAACGTGTTGGTAAGAGTTGATAATTGTTTTTTGGTAAGAAGGAAAGTTTATATATGTTTAAAAGAATAGTAAATCAAGCAGTGCCACCAAGGCTGAATGCGCCCGACCGAGTTCCGAACCATATTGCGCCCGACGGAGTGTTAAAGTTCAGGTTTTCATGTAAAATAACATTGATAGAAAAGTACACTTGTGTGTTTGTAATTTCAAAACGGTACTTACTTAAAAAAACACGCCTCGTAATTTCGCGGATGGATTATTTTCGTGGTCTTCTTTCCGAGCCATGGTGAGTACTAACAACCCAGAAACTCACAACGGAAGATGTTAGATAGGCACCAGTTATATAATTAATATAGTCTCCTGAAGAAGGCCCGAGGCAGAGGACCGATATATCTAGGAAACAAAACCCAGGAGTGGGAAGATCCCTCAAACAAAGATCTATCGAATATCATGTCACACTCCTCCTTCAGAACCAAACTATATGTAATTATTAATTATTTTTTTTTACAGATACATTTCAAACAGAAAATATTTTTTTTTAGTTTGCTTGGTTGAACAAAACTTTTTTGAACTCTGTTTACTAAATAATGCAATGGAAAAAAAACGTTGTATTACTCCCTATAAAACAACATTTTGACTCTATTCGGAAATTTGTTTTGCCGAACAAGGCAAATCTTTAGTTTTATGAGAAATAACCAAGACCGAAAGAAGAAATTGCAAGTCATTATGCATTATCCTCTTATTGACATTTTGGATTCCATTTCTCATTTTGTTCCTCCCTAAAAGAATTTGATGACTGCAAAGAAGCATTAGGACGTCTCAAAGTAGATCATGGACAATAAATTGCTCTGCTTTCTTCTGATTTTGATGATTTGACAAAAGTCGTCTGATGCTTTAGTGAATGTTGAAGGAACCTACAGAGACTGCAATATCCATTGATATCTCAGAAATATAAAAAAAATATTCGTTTATGTCAGACATGAGATTAGCAATGTGCACTACAGGGGAAAAGTCACCAAAAGCTTTTTAAGTTCTTATAAAATAATATTTTCAGTTCCCTTTTATTTCTTTTTAGTTTCAAAACGGTTTTATGAATATCATTCAGAAGTACGTACTGCAAGAAATATTTTTCAGAATTTCCAAACGACTTAACTGTAAAGCAAATACAATAAAAATAAAATACAGTAATGTTAGAAAAAAAATACAGTATTATTCCGTAAATTATATAGTTACATAGTTATTACCTAACAGGAATTCAAGTTACCCAAAATTCTCCTCAAACTAAAAAATGAAAACACATTAACATTGTGAATCCATCACATCTCTAAAATCATGGAATATTCTTTACCCTTTTAACACTCTTCCAATATAAAATTACATCTTGTCGAGTCGAATTTTCTTAGGAATTTATCCGTACGAAATTTTATAAGGTGACGGTTTATGGAAATTTAATTTAATATTTTATCCTCTATCATTTTAATAAGGTCAAAATCAAGTTGCTTTTGTATTATCTAATTATGCTGTCTTTGCTTTAGTAAATGATTGGGAAAAAATGGTCCAGATAATAATGATTAGTAAAAATGTGTGTAAATTACATTAAAAATATTTTTTTTCTTTTTAATTACTGGAAACTGCCGTAACTTTATCCATCTCTGAAAGCCATCTATGTGTAGCTTGATTGAACAACCGAAATGACACCACATTTGATGGGGAGATTAAAGAAGGCATGAGAAGAAGGATTCTCCGAAAAAAAAAACGTAGTTCCGAAAGTCGCCGATGAAATGTCGCCCTGTTGCAGCCTACATCACCGAGAATTTAGAAGAAACGCAAAAAAAAGTCATTCATACTAAGTCTGTGATACATTAGCTAATACAGCACCAGTATTCGGGCTGTAAAGGGATGGGAAAACTTCAGAAAGACATTCCGATTACCAGTTCTACTCAACATGTGTCTTCCGTTACATTAGCGTTACTTGAGAAGTTAGTTTATCTTCACCAGTCAAACGCAGCAGCCGCTCTTCGTGAGTTTAGAACCCGTCACAAGTTGCGTAACGTTCCGCTGTCATTTAACACATTGAAATCGATGATTAAGAAGTTTGAAGAAACAGGATCGCTAGCAATTAAAAATGCCAGCTAACTCGACACTTACAAATTAAAAATGTGCTAATAAAATAATTCCATAATAAAAAACCGTGACGCACGTTTCGTAACCTCAACAGACCGGTTACTTTGTCAAACATAAAATACCCTACCTCCTCCAATCCTCCCTTGTTGAGAGTCGTCAAGCAAATAACTGAGACCACGAGACCGGACTCTTATATTGATCTCCCCCTGGTGTTAACATGTGTAATTAATATTTTTTTTTTTTTTTTGATAAGTCACACGCCATATTCCAATATATTTTTGGTGGATAAATCTTTGTTGTAGCTGCCAAGAGTCCTAATTATACCCGATTCTAAAAATTTTCTAAGGTAAGTATCTTGGTTGGAAACGAATATGACAACATTGTTTTTACATATGCTGTGTCCCTTGGTGTTACAATGTTCCGCGGTGTAATATGCGCTTTCACGGCATTTACATGCTCATTCAGCCGGACTCCCAATTCTCTTTTGGTCTGGCCCACATAGAGACACTCTTTTTCATGTGTTTTATTTGAATCACAATAGATTCCATAAACGACTCCTCGTTTTTTCAAAATTTGTTCTTGACTATCGGTTTTCTTTTTGATTCGATTCAACACATTCCCGATCGCTAGCAGTTCGGCCTGGTAGAAGATGGAAACTAGTGCCAGAAAATGACAAATGCTGCAACTGTGATTGTTGACGGCACAGAGGAAACCCGTGCTGGTAGTAGCAGCGTCCGTGAAGTTACGCTATAATGGATTTGACGTTTGTAACGGAATAGAAGTTCTTGGAGGAAGTAAACCACTTCTACCCGTACAAAATCCGTATGCGTTCAGCAACACGAACGCAACTGTTATGGAACCCGACTGATATTTGTTCGTACATTTCTTGCCAGAATAGAAGTCGACGATGCTTGGAGAATTCTTTGGGAGATGAGACCCATCTTATCTGGAGGGAACTGTCAACACCCATAATTGCCCAATTTGGGCATCCGAGCCACCACATGCGTTTCAGGAAATCCCATTTCATTCACTGTTTGGTGTGGCTTCATAGCAGATTTCATCGTAGGACCATTCTTTTTGGAAACATTACTCCGACAAGACCAGTAACTTTTCCATTAGCGCACAGAAATATCGCGATATGCTGAACAGTTTCGTCATTCCGCAACTTCAGTGAAGGTAATACGTCTTCGAGAGTCTTGACACCACCACATGTGGTAGCAGCATCACATGTAGCACCCCCACATGTTGTTAGATCGGTACAGCAGCTTCTATGGCATCACTTCACAGACGACACAGTCATCAGCCGCTTCTAACCGGTTTCATAGCCGCTTTGCTCCTCAGATTTCACTCCATGCGACTTTGTGGTGTGGGATTATTTGAAGTCTTGGCGGGATCCCGAACTTGACTACTTTAAGGAGATCGTATCACGGTCTGTGATGAATATTCCTTCAGACATGTTACGTTGTAGACAATGTTGTGAAAGGTGGCCACATTGAACCTGTGCCACTTCCGCACGAGAGCATAAAAGACTGTGCTGCATAAAAGATGATTCAGTTCAGTTTCGTCTTTGTTATTCATTTGTTTGTTCACTGCAACTCTTTTATATATTGTATAGCGCCACATTTCCCCTTATCTGCGACTTTAGGAATTAATTTTTATTTTTTGCGAAATCCTTCTTCGCATGTGTTCATTAGTCTCCCCACCAAATTTAGTGCCATTCCCCATTTGGCTTTGGAAGATAGCTACAGATGGCTTTGAGTAGTGTCAGTTTAATTACGGCCACCTATATAAGTTTTTTTCAAGTTTACGCTGCTTATTCTGAAATGATCAGAAATTACTCAGAGGAAATCTCGGAGAGAAATATACAAAAAGAAAACATAATGTCATAATTAATAAAATTATTTAATAAAGAATGAATAAGATATTTGTAACTCATAAACTAGTTTCCTTTTGACTTTTGATGTTAAAAATAAAAAAAAAATAGAAAAAGAAAGAAACATCAAAATATATGATATTAAAACGGTTATATAAATGCAGAAAAAGCTGATGTATGCCATATCATTAAAACCCAAACACATTTCCGTGACATGTCAAAAATAAATCCAATGTTGTAGGGTTTTTTTTTTAACTATTATAAACTGTAATGAACTTGGTGGATTTTATCATACAAATACACACACACAAACCCATATATACACACAATGGTCAAAAATTTACTAAGCGTTAAGGTAAAACAAATATTAACAATGATATATTGATATTTTTGACAATGTGTCCATCTACATAAATAAATCAACTGGTATTAATGAAAAGCA
>JAFIDM010006943.1:75809041-75825894 GCA_023159025.1 Thereuonema tuberculata
CTGATATTTATCTATGCTTTGTTTCTTTCTGACTTTATATTAAGAACAAAAATAATAAACAATGACATATAAATTCTTTATTATGATAATCTAATAGAAAGAAATCTTGTGCCAACTTCATTGCTAGATATACAGGAAATTCAAAATAGATTAAAATTTTTTTAGAATATATTGTAGAAACTTTGTAAGAGGTAGTGTATTTCAACAGATTGATCGCACCTTTAATGCAGGGTGACTGACTGCCCCCGAAATGGCCGGGATTGTCCCGATTGAGAAGCGTGTATCCGGCGCTTCTTCTTAAAATCTATAAAATCTTCTTAAAAAAAATATTATTATAAAAGGGATTGTAATTAAATAGTTAAGATCTGTGCTACAAAAACTATAACAGTTCTCTGGGAATTGTGTAGTGTCCATTGAGATTTTATTGAAGACATGTTATTGTCTTGTTTTCTGTGTGATTTCTAGGATATATTTTTCGAGATTGTTGTAGGGGCCACATATTTTGGATGGGTTCGTATGCAGGAACTTTAGTGTTTTATTTTTATTTATTTTTTTGACGTTTAGTCTTCCATGAATAGATTTGTTTTTTAAACGAAATCTAAACAAACATGTATTGAATATCTATATGTTCTTCAAATTTTAATCTATTACTGATTATGAATTTTTCTTCATCATCTGATAGATAGTCGATTACCTATTATAATAAGCGAAAGCAAATACATTCGGGGATAAGAAATAATCGAAGGATCCTAAGGAAGAGTTCATTACTTACCTTATGGAAAGGTAATTACTTGTGGAGTTTCATTCAAATTGGATGCTTCCTTTAGGGGTCCCATAACAAATTGTATAGATTGGTTTTCTATCTTAATTATGCTAAAGTTCTAAATTGTTTTATTATTTTAATATTTTTCTTTTATTTCTAATGACGGGAGTCGTTGGTTGAAAGCTCATCGAAACGCCCATTTTTTATGTTTTTATTATTAATGCTTAGTGTGGTAATGGTCCATTACCTTGTTATTATTACAACCGCACGTTAATATCATTCCAATTTTTTTTCAACAGTAAATCCGAAAGAGCAGTGAAAATCGAAATTAAGATAGCGGAAATAGCGATTGAATTATAGTTCTTTATGTCCTTAAGAATCCCCTTCTCAACCTTGAAAATTATAAATATGTCACTAAATTTCAGAGAGAATGTAAAAAAATTTTTAAGTTACCTAGAAGTCAGCAAAGCAGTTGATCCCTTCGCTCATTCCACTGGCTTGTATTCACATTTCAGAATACAAGTGGCACGTGAATTCTGAGAAACCATTTTTAAAGTTTTAGTAATTATAACTTAACATTTAACTAATCGAGAATTTATTAACAAATTTACTGCTGTGTTTCTATTTTATATTTGTAGTAAAATACTTTTTTATCACAACTTTATTAAAACTATTCGGCGATTAACTGTTTTGCATAAGCATAGTTAAAAACAAGGCAGGGATCATATTAGGAAAATATTAGGAAATTTATGATTAAACAAGTTCCTTAATAAGAAATTTATGATTAGTTAATATATTGAATAAAATATAAGCTGTGACATGCATTGATTCATTCATTCCTCTTCTAAGGCCCAAACTCATGAAATTATTTCGTATTTCCCCGTTACAATAGAATTCACAAATTTTCTTATAACTTACAGTATATTGATATAAAATTGGAACCAGCTTCAATGATTTGACAAATACTGTGGACTTACATATGGAAGTATACAATAGGCTACCGGTGAGGATTATGATAATTTCGTTGATACATGTAGTAATACCGACTATAATTTCTAGATAAATATCAAATCCCATTTCCGTAGGTGCAGTGCGGAGTACTTCCTCAATAGATGTGGCAATGATTCCATGGTAAAACGGCCTACTCAAATTCTCCCTTATCGATGCAAAAAGGTTAAGTTTATGATGAATTTAAAAAAATTATAAAAATTCCACCTCAGCAATTCATCAAAAAACAAACCCTGACATTGTACAATTGTTTAATTCTACAAAAAATATTTTTGTAAATACTTTCTATTTGATGAAGTAATTGAGTTCACCTTAATGCCAAATAGGCCGAAAAGCTCTTCGTCATAATGTATATTAATCGTTCTTTGTTTTCTTTTGATCTATAGTAATGGATGAATTGGCATACTATTTATGGTATTTTTTGTGACAACTTCTCTAGTAATTCTTTTTAAAATGTCAATGAAATCATCATTTTGTTTTTGCTTGGAGCATTTTTTTTTATAACAACCCCACTACCAATTTCCCATAACTGCATTTTACACTGCAAGTGAAGTCTTTTGCGATTCAAATAGTCATAATCTTTCTATGACAGTACAGACATCACACAATAGCAGCCATTACCCATTAATCTCAAATAATCTGAGGTTTATTCATCTTCTTTATTCTACAAATTCTTTCTAACAACAATGTTTCAAGAACCTAATTGGTTCTCTTTCTCAAGTTTACTAGAAGGAAAAGAAATACAACTTCTGTTCTTCCGAAAATATTTCGAAATAATACTACATGAAATTTGAAGATTAAATCTGTTTATCATAATAATCAAAGAATGTAAAATCTTCTGTATGATGCATGATATACATATCATTATTCCAATTTATTATTACAATTAAACTTGAGAAATTGAACCGATTAGTCTCTTGAAATATTGTTGTTATAAAGAAGCTGGAGAATAAAGAAGATGAATAATATTATCATAATAACTGTATTATTTATTCAAGATGTTTTCAGTCTGAAGTTTATGTTTATGGCTCTTTTCTTTTCTCGTGTTTATATCGTTATTTTCCAATTAGATCAATGTTGCACAGAAATGAGTGTTTTCTTAATTTCAATGATCTTTATCAATAATTAATTAATGTTTGAACTATTCATAATCAAAATATAGGCAGCTTCGGCATTCGAAATTTACTAATATATCTGGGTGATATTGATTAGACTTTTAGTTCTCCCTCACTCACATTATTAAAGCAATATATTGTCAAATAACTACGAAACTTATATTATCATTTCAAATCTAAGTCATTCTAGCTAACTAATGAATAGCTTTCTTTAATCTTAGATAATACCTACAAATTTTCGTTAAATTATAATCTAATAATAATATTTTTATTTTCTCAAATAGGTAATTCACCTTATATGTAATTATTGATAATACAATAGCATAATAATTTAATAAGAAACTTACAAATAAGATTTTTAATGCTGCCTTCATTCCATATTATGCTTAGTTTCATCAAGCTGGGCAAATTTTAAGTCAGGCATTGTATTTACCTAATACTGGAACGACTTTCTTAATAAAACCAGAACAGATTATTTTTTCCCTTTAATAATGTGTTTCGTACTACAGCAAATTTGTTTCCGTATTACTTTGATATTAATTTCAAACAAGTAATTGAAGAGATTTCCCTCAGTTAAGATATGGTTAAATTCACAGCTTATTGATATTCAATGGAAAGATTGCAAGTAGGCCTAACAAAGAAGTTAAGAGGGTTTCTGATCAAATCTTTTAATTGGGAAATATTATACTAAGATTTGAAATAGTTAAGTGCCAGCTTTGTTCCAATATTATCTTTGCATAGGTGGATGGGATCTAAACGCACTTTTCAATGTTTATAGGGGGCGCCACTCGTACTAGGAGTCGTCGGTGAATTGTCCATAGAAACCTATATTAAGAAACACCAACTTCTCAGTCCAATTTTACGTTTATTTCCAAAATATCATCAATCAATAACTTATACACTTTTATTCTGTAAAAATGCAATATATTTCAATGATTTTTTTTCTTTTGAACAAAGCAACAGTTTATAAAAATCAATTATTTATTTTTAGGCATGAAAATGCCTATCAGATGTAAACAATGATACAGTGTTACCTCCTTTAACGGACACTCCGAATAGCGGACACCTCTAATTAGCGGACATTATTGCGGGTCCCAGTCCCTTAAAATAGGACACTCCATGTTATCCACTCCGAATAGCGGACACTCTGTATAGCGGACAGTTATTTTAACTGTAAAAAAAAAAAAAAAAAAAAAAATTTCGATTAACATTTCGACAAACACATTATGGTTGTATTTACATCGGTGTCCCATATATTGATACATTGTATCGGTGTCCCATGGTTCAATGCAGGAATCTGAGGCCTTTTTTTCACTGCAATTGCTTTGTAAATATCAATCCCTCGTAAAGCTATCCTATAAACGTGTTGATTAAATTTAGTGCGAATTAAAATGGCGTCAAAAAGGAAGAGATTGGCACTGAAAGAAAAAATTGATGTTCTTGAAATTGCTGAAAAAGAAAAGCTGAGTGTGCGTTGTCTTGCTGATCGTTTTAAGTTGGAAAAACTCAGATAAGTGAACTTTTGAAGGACAAAGATGAGTTTAGAAAAATGTGAATGCTGAATTCAAACGAAAATTCGAAGAATTTGAAGTTTCGTAAAACTGAAACAAGCAAAATCGACGAAACGGTGATAAAAGGGTTCCACTTTGCTCGTGCAAAGAACATTCCTATAAACGGTGTTTTGCTTCAAGAAAAAGACAGAATTCGGTCAAATTTTAGGATTGGACATCAAATGGATGGCTAGAAATTAATTTTCAATGTACTGTAATTAATTTTGTTATTATTTTAAGTAAGACAAACGGATTAGCACTCATTTAAAAAGGAATATAGTAAATAGTTTGCAATTGTTCATATTCTCTTATATCGCAATGGTAATTGTAGAAATTCAATTGAGATTGTACGTAATTTTTCATTAAATGACATTCTGTAAGCCAAAAAATGAAAAAAAGATAGTCCTCCCCAATAGCGGACACCTCCAAATAACGGACGAAAGTTGCGGTCCCGTGACTGTCCGTTATTCGGAGGTAACATTGTATATTGAAAACAATAAAATCTAAAAAAAATATTTTTTTGTGTAATTATATTTCGTTTATTATAAATTGAAAGTTTTATTTTTCTGAAGCTTTTAATTAATATTTTAATTTCTGCAATTTCCTTCATTTTCTAATACTTAAAAAATAAAGTTTTAAAATATTATAAGCATTAAAAAAATGAAGGAAATTGTTATTATTATGTTTGTATGTTTCAAACCTTGGGTTTCCCCAGCAAAAACAATATGGCGGGTCAAAGACCAAAGCACATATTGCCAAGTGTAAAGACGTGTGCAAGAAGGGTTAGGGATGTGTGGTTGTGTCCATAAATTTCCTAACTATGCGTGTTGTGTTGAGTACCACAGCCTTCTGCAGTTGTGCATAAGTGTTTTTCTAAAGTCCTAGTGTGCTGAGACTGTGGTCAATGTGTGAGACCAGTGGCGGACAAGGCGATGGGTATAACACGTAATCGGTTCTGCCTCCACTGATTTTGGAGCTCGTGCGCTAGATCGATGTATTTACTTATCTTGTCTGCGTGAGTTTTCTGCATGTTCTTGCTGATAGGCACTGCAATATCAATAAGATAGATCTGTTTGTTGACCTTATCAACAAGTGTGATGTCAGGTCTGTTGTGATGTATGGTTTTGTCTGTGTGAATAGGGCGATCCCAGTACAGCTTATGTGAGGATGACTCTAATACGCTTTGTAGTATGTACTTGTAGTACGGGACCGTGGTTTTTAATAAGTGAGTGTTTGTGTGCTAGCTGTTGATGAACAATCGACGCTACCTGATTGTGTCGGTGGACGTAATCTGTTTGGGAGAGAAGGGGACAGCCTGATATTATGTGGTCGATCGTCTCATGCATAGTGTGGTATTTCCTGCATGTGTCGTCATGAGTGTTTGCGTCGTGTAGGATGTGTTTCTTGTAGTTGCATGTGGGGATGACTTGGTCCTGTAGTGCGATCATGAACCCTTCGGTCTCCCCAAACAGCTCACCACTCGTCAGCCATCTGTTCGACGCTTCCATGTCGACATGAGGCTGGCTGAGTTCTTGGTGATGTTCATGGTTATTATTATTATTATTATTAATAATATCCCAGATAATTTTAATGGCTTAATAATAAAATAATTTGAATTTAACAAACAAATACAACGGCAGATGAAATTATAAAGGAAGCTCGTAACAAATAAATAAACTCGCAATAAATAAATGAATCATTGTTTACATCTGATCGGCGTTTTCATGCCTAAAAAGTAAATAATTTATTTTTATAAGCTATTGCTTTGTCGAAAAGAAAAAATCCTTGAAATAGACAGGATATTTATAGAATAAAAGCATATCATTTATTTGTTGAAGATATTTAAGAAATAAAGATAAAATTGGACTGAGAAGTTAGTGTTTTTAACGTAGGTTTCTATGGACAGAATTCGCCGACGACACCGGATAAATTCACCGATGACTCCCAGTAAACAAACTTTGGGCATCAACCTATTGCTTTACTTTTAAAATCATTATTTTACTTTTTGAATTTATTTTTTTTTAAGTTTGTATTGTATGTATTTCGTCATGGGGAAATGTACAAAACATCTTTTTGCAGGATATATTCAAACCATTTACTAATACTTTTTCAAAATTATGTAATTTCTTAAGCCGTAAAGTTATATACAATGACTGACAGTAATTTGCTGATTGGTTTAGGTATAATACAAATATGTTCTTGCTATAACTTTTCATCATTAATGTAATTTACTCTCAGCAAATAAAAATAAATGTTTTTATCAAGATATCTAATAATGGAAATGTGAGGCTTTTACGATTCATCCCACTTAAACAGACTGATTCTAGCCCATTTCTAGTTTCATCGATTTTTGAAAAGTAAGAGTAACTTATATTATTATTACTGGAAACAAAAATTTTCTTTCTTCTGTAAATCCTATCTGTGCACTCTAACTGAAATCAATCACCATGTGAATAAAAGCATTGAAATCCATTAGCTAATGGACATATATATTTATATGCAATCAGCAAAACAAAAACGATAGATCATATTTCTTTAGATTCGATTGCATTAGGATAGTAGGAACTTTGGATAATTTAGTTGAAGATAAAACAATCACAGCAATGTTTCCTTGCTACTGAATAAAAGTAAATATTAGAAATATTACTCGTAATATTTAAAACTTATGAGGTATTTATTCGATTTTCTTAAGGAAATTCCTAAACGAGTGTATGTATTTATGTATCTACTTAACAACTTGTGAACCACAGCTGGTATTCTTCAATTTTTGCATGAATACGTCATTTAATATTTATTGTTGATGAATTGATACTGATGAATTTTCATAATCCTGCCAGTAACAGTGTTAGCTTTTACTCAAATGTATTCTAAGATAAAGCTTCAAAAGAACACTTAAAATTTAAAATTCAAAAGTTCATTAAAATATTTATAGCTTCTTCCTCAACACTATAAAACATATTAAATTTTCAAAACGTACTTCAAAAAACCGTATTCTTCTTGAATTCAATCTCCCACACTAAGACATTTAAAGAAACTCCAACATCTTCATAGTAGATACTGATATTTCGCTTTATTTCTAAAACTTTTTCAAGATTCAGCTTGTAGAGCAAAACAAATTCAAAATAAAATAACATAACTATAAAAAATTGGAAAGAGAAATCTTCCTCTCACCAAAACAATATAATATACAACATATAATACTTAAAAACATGTATAAAACAAAGCAAGTTATGAAAACGTACAATAAAACGGTGACAATTGTAACAACAGATTAACTATATGAGAATGAAAAATTCTTTTAATTTCATATTGTTCATGAATGCATTTCTGTATATGGATAAAGACATTTCATTTACTTTTAAAGACTTGTTCTTGTTAAAACAAACGCAACAATGAGGCAAGATTCTAGCATGAACCTCTTCTGCTCTTCTTGTACGTTATGAACAATCTTTAGGAGTGGGTCTGGGTTCTGCCCTTTTAGCAAACAATGGTCTGCCTAGTCTGAAATGTTCTTAGTCTTATTATTAAAAGCACCTACATGTTCTAGTACTCTTTCTTCAACCGTCCTGCCCGTGCTTCCAATGTACGTTCCCTGGCAATCTCTACATTTCAAAGCGTACACTACTCCCTTACTATGCAATATATCATCATTATTACTTCTCTTCTTCTTGTTCAACCTGTTGCTCTTGTAAAAAACTAAATTTAAATTATTGTCTTTACAGAAATTCTTTCACTTCTTTGTTGATTTTCATACCTATGGGTAAGGCTAAACATTTAGTAAAATCATTCTTATTGTTATTATTAATTAGTTTATTAATAATTTTATGTCTACTCCTGAAAAAGTCTCGGACAGTTTCTTCAATAAAGCTAATATGGTATTTATTCATAATTAGTCTCTCTTTTAGATCATGAATTTTATACTTCCAAAGACTCTTGTTCTCAATATAATTCGTAATTCTTTTCAAGTGACCTTTAATAATACCTTTCTTAATAGATTTTTTGGTAGATGTACTGTGACAGATGTTGGAATTTCTTTAAATGTCTTAGTACGGGAGATTGAATAACTTATTAAATTATATATATATATATATAAAATGACAACACCAATTAATAAGAGATTTGCAGAAAAATGGTATGAAGCAAGAAGATAAGTAGCATGAATGAAGAATACGAACGAAACTTTTAAACTTAAACAACACTAAAGAAAGAAATACTGAAATATATAGCATTCTTTAAAATCATATATAAACAAGTAAATGTTAAAGTTCCCATATTTTTTTAGTAGATCTCTTCTCCTAATTCTTCTACTATTAAATATTTCTAACATCACACCAAATTTAAATGTAAAGACTACATTTAATATGACAAAGCAAATTTTCGAAAAGATTGCACGTCTTTTCTTTTTCAAGCCTAAAATAACAATAAGTTGAAGAACAATACTCCAAATTACATTAAACTCCTCGAGAAAATATTAACAATATATGAAACCAATACCATTTACTTACAATCTTTGTTTCTTTAACATAATATATGATACGTCTTAACAATTTAGTTCTTTGATTGTAACCTTATTATTACGTTTTGTGCACATTTTTTCTACAAAACTTTTAGCTAATCTTATGAAATATTTCTCTATTTCAAAACCATCATTTATATTCATATTTTTTCTTTTTGTGTTCCGGATACACATACTTTCTATTATCTTTCTTATCTTGGTGTCTCTTTCAATATATAAAATTTTTATCTCGTTGTTAATACAATGATTTCTGTTCACACAGTGTTCTGCCACTTCTGATTTTTCAATGTACTTGTTCCTAATGCGGCAACCATGTTCCGTCATTCGCTCCTTCACTGTCCTTTTACTCTCGCCCAAGTAGAATAAATCGCAATTCTTGCATTCTATTTTGTAAATTATACCCCTTTCATGTTTTTTAACACTACTATTCAATTTACAACATAAAATGTTTTTCAGTTTGTTGTTATATTGAAATCCAACATTGAAACCAAAACTTTTGCAAATTTCTTTTAAAGTCAGACTATTTTTGTTTAAGTATGGTATGAAATATCTTCTGTTGTTATTTGTTGTTAACTCTTTAATTTTCAATGTGTGGTATTTCTTTATAGTTTTATTTACGAATTTCTCCTTGTAACCATTTTTACTAAGGATCCTTTTCATATTCATAATTTCTCTATTGAATTCATCTTCACTACTCGTGTTGACGTCAATCCTTTGCATATAGTTTTCAATTATGTTTCTTTTTATGTTTATACCATGTCCTGATTCATAATTTAGTATGTGTTCACTTTTGTATTTTTTTGTATAATGTTTCATAATTATCTTATTATCATTTCTAGTTAAACATATATCCAAAAAATTTAGACTATTGTCCATTTCCTTTTCTATCTAAAATTTGATTTCATCAGTAATCATGTTCATTTCTGAGAAAAATTTGTCAAATTGTCTATCGGTCCCGTACCAGATTATTATGATATCGTCCGCGTATCTGTAATATTCAAGTTTATACTTTGTCTTTTCCAGTAATTTGCACTCCCAAAAATTCAAAAATACATCACACAAGGTTCCTGACAATGGAGATCCCATTGGGAATCCTTATACCTGTTGATATATTTTATCTCTATGTTTGAAATATGCTTTCTTTGTGATTAATTCAATTGTACTCATCAATTCATTATTATCCAATTTTTGTTTCATGAGCCATTCTTTATTTTTAAATGCCATACTTTCTACTATCGACAATGTCTCATCCACTGGAATGTTGGTATACATGTCATTTATATCCCTGAAATACATATGAAAATTTCTTCTTATTATTAAATAGATGTGCTATTTTTTGAATCAAGTCTTTTGAGTTTTTTACTATTAATTCCTCTTTTGGAAGTTTGAAGTTTCTTTCAATTTTGTTGATGAATTTGGCCAAATTATGTACAGGAGAACCATAGGCGTTTATTATTGGTCTTACTGGGTTATTAGATTTATGGGTCTTTACTCTTCCCTCCATTGTGGGTGTTCTGCAAGAATCTTTCATAATTTCTTCTGCCTGTTTTGGATTTATTGATCCACTTTCTTTCATATCTGTTATCAATGTTTTTACTTTGTGGTACAAAGTATATATAGTGTCCTTTTTTAATTCCTTATAATGTTCCTTATCCTTGACAATATCATCTAACTTTGATAAATATTTATTCCGATTCATAATTACCATTTATTGTTGTGCTAGAATTCTTGAATGTTAATTTATTTTATTTTATTTTATTTTATGTTTGAATTGGGAAGGAGAAGTTTTCTTTTCCCATTAAAAGGCATGAGGAACAACGTCCGTAAGGAGTTCGAAATATTGCCTGTATGAAGTTATGGTGTAATTAAGAAATAAAGTGAATTTTGTAAGTATATGTTAAGTCTGAGCACTGCATTTCCTTTGACTGTATTATATGTATTATTTCTTGTTTTGATACCCAGTGATCCATTCTGAGTTTCAGTTAAAATTTGTTAACAGTCAAAATAGTAATTGTAGCGTCAAATTATTAGAATTATTCCAATAAAAAGAAGTTATAAGTATAGGGGAGGTGGTGGTAATATGGACCACTTTTTTATTTTTGACAAAATCTTGAATTTCAAGTGGCTCTAGTGTATGAAAATCGTCAGTAGCATTAGTATAAATATCGTGTGAGATAAATATCACACATTTTTAAATAAATATTTAAAACTTTCGAATAGATACAATTATTTAGAACATTCTACAAAAAAATGACTTTAATGCATTGTTTTGCTTCACATCAATAGAAAATATAGAAACTACAGAGAAAAAGTAAAAATTAATGCTGAACACTTTATAATTGAAAGAAAACGCTCAATTAAAAATTGCAAGTCTTTCATGAGCAAAAATCTGCTGATTTGGTGTTTTCTTGCATTTACCATATCTTCTTGACGCCATTTCTGCCTTAGTCCCTTCTTTTCAGGTCCTAATTTGCTTCTTGGCATCGTGAGGTTGTATTATGGAACACCTGTTTCATATTACCACCAGTCGCCATATGGAAATTGACTGATCCATTCTCAGTAATAAAATATTAATTCTTAAGTACTGAATACATCATTTTGTAGTTAAGTTAATTAATAATGATATACAATATAAGCAAAACCTCATTCGTATTAATAACAGTACCAGAAATTGTGTTGAATCTTAACCTGTGAAAACTTTCAGGCTTACCAAGAAAAACCCAATACCTTCTTCTCATAACCATACACAACGAAATACTGAAGTTACCTACCTCTAGGTGGCTAAAAGGAAAACCTGTGATAGAAATTAGAGCGGTTTCCGGATGATAGCATCAGCTACTTGCACAAAAATTGCTGTTTCATATTACAACCCTGTCCCATATTACCACCTTCTCCCCTAAATAAAGGAAAGGAAATTTAGCACTTGAATAAAAGGAGAAATTGCCTTTCTGATTAGATTATGGGAAGGAATGGGGAACGGCCGTTTCGTCCTTCTACGGACTCATCAGCCCATTCCTCGCCTTCCCTTAACAAAATCAGAAAGGCAAGATCTTGATAGTAAAACGCCACCAAAAAGCCTTTCTACCTAGAGAGACCCAGCAATTTATTTTCTTGTCTTTAGTTGTTGGTGGGGTCACGGCCGGATCGGCGGTGACTTTTACTAAGAAGATCTTGCCTTTCTGATTTTGTTAAGGGAAGGCGAGGATTTGGCTGATGAGTCCGTAGAAGGACGAAACGGCCTTTCCCAATTCCTTCCCAGAATCTAATCAGAAAGGCAATTTCTCCTTTTATTCAAGTGCTGCATTTCCTTTCCTTTATTTACTCATATTCACAGCACGTTAAATTTCTTTTCTTTTAAACGGAAGTTATATTCCATTATATTTTGGTTTATTTTAATCCTGGAAGAAGTATAGAATGAATAATACTTTGATCCTTCGTGGTAATTAATCACAAATAATCAGTATACGGCAACAATAATGGGAGCATTGTATCATTAAAATTGAAAGAGTTGCATTATTAATGTAAACTGAAAGAGTTGCATTATTAATGTAAATTAAAAAGTTATTGATCAATTAGGAAGTCAATAAAACTAAAGTTGTGAAGGGATAGAGAAAGAGTCTTCGATACTGCATTTCAGTAAATTAAACTATCATTAAAATTATAATTTTGATATCTATTACAAAAGTAATGTAATTATCCTTTCTACTGTTGCGATTATTTAATTAAGTACATATACTACTTTGCGTTTACTACATAGGGTGCTGCAAGATTCTCTGTACAGGTTTTAATGGTAGATCGGGAACACCAAGATTTATAAACTTTTTTTTGTTAATAATTTTTTTTGGTTAATCCCTCACACATGCATGTAAGTCAATTCTGCATTTGTGAAACGTTCCATGTTAAATTTAGTATTAAGTCTGATTGTGGAATGCTGACGTTCTTATTCGTTTCCACTTGAAGCAGAATTAACAAAAAACCAAGAAACCAAAAAAAAAAAAAAGAAAGTAATAAGTGACCACACGACGCGTTGTCTCGTGCCATCTTGAAACATATTAATAACGTATTGGGTACATATAGTAATGTAGTGGCAGCAAGAAACACTGTGACTACAGTATGTTATGCGTGTTCGCTGGGGCACACAGTAAACATATCATGTCGCTGGAGCACATAGTCCACACATCTAACCAGCAAACGCCCCCTAGCTTGAAACATAATGTCAGCGGACGCCATTAAACAAAAAAAAAGCTTATTTTGGAGTTCCGATTTACGATTGGGACAATCGGCCCAATCTGTACAAAGAGTTTTGCAACACCCTATCTATTTATATATTCTGAAGGACTAGAAAAACTGCGACTTCGCTTCCATTTTTCCATACGTTCCACCGTCTGTCTGCATTAAATAGTATCTTCCACATATGAAGTACATATCTATAGGGCTGATATATCTGTAATATATTTTCGTATAATTCGGAGTGACGATCGCAGCATATCATGACTCAAGCGAGATAGGCGTAGTAGAAGTGCCACAGAGATGGATCAATTCATTTCTGAAATGTAAATGAATATTGAATTTTGACGGGCTACAATTAAAGCCACAACCACAACTAGATAATATCAGGAAAGACATCCTGTCTGCGATACCACTGCGGCAGACGAAAACTCTGGACAATTGTGGACACCGTCGTCTGCCACTCACTCAATGGAAATTCAATGTCTTCAATCAAACTCAATGCCGGGTTACACGTAACATCAGCATTCGGACAATATAACGTTCCTTTTCTAGTGAAAGATACAAGGAAACGACGAGACGGGTCTCTCAGGTCCTGTTGGTGATCCGACATCATAAGACTCTGCTTTTCGTCGAGCTCATGAACACCGCCACTGGACAAAAGACGAATGGAAAAGTGCAGCCCGGTCCAACGAAATGTGGTTTCAACTGTTTCTGACAGATGGATGATTACGCTTGAGGAGAAAACACATGACACAAAGGTCCCGCATACTAACAAGGAACAGTTCAGAACGACAGTGGCTTTGTTATGGAGGTCGTGTTTTGTAACTGGAACTAATTAGGACCTCTGATATACAGAGTGATTCGTAAAGTACTGGAAAAATAGGTAAAGGACGGTAAAGATTTCACCTACTATTTCGTAAGGTTGTTCAACAGCACGAGCTCCAATTCATGAGAGAATTAGGACGGTTGAAGTTAGGCTTCTAAATAAAATTTGAGTAAGAGGTTAATGGACGATACTTTCAAATTTATTTGTTTGTAAAAATGGAATTATTACAAGAATTAAAATGGATATAAGTAAAGCAATTACTCCTCCTAATTTGTTAGGGATGAATCGTAAAATGGCGTAAGTAAAAAGAAAGTTCTGGTTGAATGTGAATAGTGGTTACTAGGAGATTAGCTGGTGTGAAATTTTCTGGGTCAGCTAACGAATAAGGAAAAACGAAGGAAATTACTATTCATGAAGTTAGTATAAATAGAACGCCTAATAAGTCTTTTAAAGAAAAGAAGGGGTGGTAAGGAAGTTTGTCAGAATTTCTATTTTCCAGTACTTTATGAATCACTCTGTATCTGCAGATATCATTGACCTGCGAACCCTAATAACCATCTGACCGTTTTCCCCCGTTCATGTCATTCATTCGTAAATACGAGAGCGAGCTCTTTAAGCATTGGAAAGCTGCATCACACAAGTCCTCAGTCACCAAAAAAGCCTGCAAGAGCTTTCCTCTGAGTTTGGCAGTATGAATTGCGCTGTCGTTCGCCGGATTGGAACCCAATGCATCGAGATGATTTCAACGTGCCATCTGTATTCATGCATGCCAAGTCATGAGTATTCAAGCGTTATTACTAACTAGAAGTTCATCAATAGGAAACTGGAGTTTGAAGAGAATTTCTGGGTTCACTGGTTTAGGACTAAGATAAGTTGTTTCTTAGTTATATTCATATATAACTAATCTTTATTGAATTTCGAATGTTTAAATTAAATGAATATTGGCTTAAAAACTGTTGCTTAGCCTAGCTAGTTTGTTTTCTACTGAAATGATTTTGTTTAATGTCTAAGTTACTAGTTTCTGAGATATTTCTTAGATATGCAATTTTTATGAAATGTATTTGAATTAAATAGCAATTTGATTAGTGATTTGATATATAGTGAATTATTCTTGAAATGTTCTTATGTTAAATTTTGTGTTGGGAAATTCTGTCAAGTTCAAAAGACTTAACTTTTATGGTTTAATACAAGTAATTATCTATAAATTCTTATGTTTAACATAAAACCTTAACATAAAACCTTAATTAAATTTTCTTTTCTGTTTAAGTTTAGTTTTCGAATTTATAAAATGTAAATTTATTTATAATATTTTATTATATCATACATATTAATTTGTTACAGCGCTATTAACTGACACTTTGATCTTTGTTCTTTGTTTCATCTGGGATTCAAGAAAATCGGGTTGTTAGTGTTTTTGATAAGATATTCAATACTTCTGAGGAAAAATCCAAGTCAATATCATTATCTAAAGGAGGACTTTAGTTCCAGAGCAAAGACTTCCTTCGTAAAGTGGCTTTCAATGGCTTTAAATCATCTTCAATGAAATTAAAGACTTGTGATATTTTGTGATACATTTATTAAAGATAAAACAAAACAAAAATGTCATAAATGATAATCAAAAATCGTTCATTTATCGACGTTAGATGAAAATTAAGTCATTTTTCATGAATTTACAAAAAGAATTTATGATTTTTTGTCATTTTTAAAGTAGATCTACTAGTGGCTCGATTTGATAACTTACACAGCATAAGAACAAACCATGTATACGTAGATCACCAATTGCTACGAAAGAAAAACATAAAATTAACTTCTTGTTCGATTGACATTATTATATAAAATCATTTAATAAATATATATTCATCACAAATACTTAAAATATAGATATTGATTATAAATAATATAATATTCACTTAAGAATTAAAATTACTATCCAAAATAATTAATAATCAATGAATGACAATAATCGTTAAATTTTATTCAAAACATTTTAAATCAAATTAAAAAAACAAACATACTTTAAAGCAATATTTTACCATAATTGCAACCTTAAAGATTTATATGCGTAGGGGAAGGTGTTGTACCTTTGACTAGTTTTCACTAAATGAATTTTCTAATTTTTTGTACTCAAGAAAATCCTTACCTGAATGGATACATGTGATCTTCACGCATCTTGCCATCAACTGCATGTGTTTTATATATTGTATTTTGATTATAAGTATTTTATTTTTATTTTATAAAAAAACTATATCCAGTGGTCAAAGGTACAACTACGTGTTGTACCTTTGACCAGATAGTAATAGAAACTGACAGTTAGATACAAGTTATTTAATTAACATTTTTAATCAGAAATGTACACATTTGGCAAATATATGCAATTCAAAGTAGAATAATAAAACATGAAATAAATTCTAATGGCTTAAGTAACATACTCCTGCCCGTTTACTCTACATTACACAATGAAAAATCAATGTTTATCTCCAAACAATAGACATTCTTTTAGTCGAGCTGTGCCGGCAGCTGTGATTGGTTTTGGTAGCCTGGCCACAATATCTTGTAGTTCTATGTCATAGAGCCGATTATCTTCTTGGATGCATCTTCTTCGCCATCTTCGGTAGTTTTTTCAAATATTTATCTTTAAAATATTCACATGCTGTTTCCTTTATTTGGGCCACAAAGTATTTCTTGGTTTTTTTTTTTTTGTTGTTGTCAGCTTGATAAGGACGTAACTTTCTTCAACTAAATCTTCTTTTTCAAAGGTTAATTTCTTCTCCAACTCATGGCATTCATCTGAAATATCGAAAACACTTTCCCCTGATCAATATTCAACATCAGACTCAAAGTCATG
>JAFIDM010006943.1:75826294-75837133 GCA_023159025.1 Thereuonema tuberculata
TTTTGTTAGAATTTCAGGTAAAATTTCATGGAACCAACATGGAATGACAAAATGAACAAATATTTCATCCAATTTGAGTACCCTTGATTCAACGGTACCATTGAGAACCTTGGATCTATCTTAATAGCTGAATTATATCGAGTTACAGACAGACAGACGGACGGACAGACAGACAGAAAGACAGAAGAAATTAGCAAATTATATAAGTTGATGTTGTATCTTTGATCTGGTCAGAGGAACTACACCTTTCTGTGGTCAAAGGTACGACATCAGTCAAACTTACGTTTCACGCCATGCTACAATTTTTAGGTTAATCCAGTCATCTTAAAAGTCCTAATAATTAATCTATAGGCATATATGTATTACTCATTATTGTTAAAATAACAATCAAAAGAAAACAAACAATGTGATTAAAGAAACATGCACTCGCAAAATACTTGCTTTTCGATGATGGAATTGGAAAAATATTCTTCACTCCTTGCAAGTCAAAGATCTAACTGCTGCTGAAGGTTTAAAGGCGCAAATAGCGGGAATATTACCCATTAAACAGAAAAGCTTTTAAAGTATGCTGATAGATGGCAAAACTAGCAAGGGTGGTCAAAGGTACAATCGGTGAAAGGTACAACACCTTCCCCTATTACTTCTTCAAGAACTGTAAAAAAATAGAAATAAGAATTTTTAAAAATATTAAAATGTAACCTCATGATTTTTCAAATTACTTAATACTTAATAACTAACAATGAGTAAAACCAAATTATTTACAAGGGACATCCTGGAACAGCTGTTTCACGCTCTTTGGCGATCATCAGCCAGGAGAAATCACAGTAAATAACAAGGTCTCCGTTTTGAGGCTAGTATGAACAATACATCGGAAGCGCAGTGGTGCCTCAAAGGGAAATAAAATTTAAAATAAAAATGAATCAAGATCTTCTATCAATTAATAATTTATCAATTAAAAGTCCTTTCTGACAACTGTTGAAAACTTCATCCTTCCTTCACTTCTGTACTAAATTCATTATAATAAAATAAGTTGTTAAAAGGATATAAGTCTACTTTCTTTAAATCTTCTATTTAAAAAAAAAATCATGAAAAAAATACAGTGCTTCGGTTTTAATACAGTTCTTTTGGAATTTTTTTGTATCTTCAAACTCCTATTTCTGGAGAAGTATATGCGCGAGATACCTTGAAATAAAGTTGAATAACTAAGCTTAAATTAACATGCCAAGTTTTAACAAAACCCATCCAGCAGTTCATTAGGATTTGATACAAACACAGAAAGACACACTCCCACGCAGTATCACTTTCATTTGATGAGCCTCACACTTCTATTTGAAAGTAGACAAAAATTAATTTTGTCTTAAAGTTGTTTACTTCCTTGCCAGATTCTTAACTTTCGTAAATACTTAACAAGTGAATGTAATTTTGTGCAAAAGCATAAATTTAAGGGCGACCCATTACAATATATAAAAAAAATGATAAAAACAGGAAGTACAGTACCTTAAGTAAAAATTAAAAAAAGTCAGGAAAAAAATAAGAAAATAAGAAAAACAAACAAACAAACAAATAAAATCAAATAAAACCTACGCGGACATTGAGAAAAAACATATTAAGAGGGGAAAAAAGTAGACATACGGATTTGAACCGACAAACCTTCAATATCCTTTCAATTAATTTTGATGCTATTATTTTTATGAAGAATTTCTCATTAAGTTATTTATGTCTGTGAATAGGTTACTTTTTAGCCTTTTTTAGTTTTTTTTCGTCATAATTTTTTGACCAATTATTCTAAATATTATTTATTTATTTATTTATTTATTTATTTTATTTAACTTATTTTTTTACTCCGAGAATAGTACAAATAACTCGATTATTTTCTCAATAAGAGTGGATATCAAAATTTATTAGTTTGGATCTTAATTGCTAAATTAGCTTCGTTTTGTTTTTCAGTTAACTTGTCGGTGGACGGTTTCAACTTACTTTCACTTCTAGAATTAGATATTTCCATAATAATAAATATATTGATAAACTTGATAAACTACCATGTTATTACTATCATGTTTGAATAAAAATGTTTCAATTTTTATAGGTCAGTGAAATTGGTTATCAACATTTTTGCAAATTTATTA
This sequence comes from Thereuonema tuberculata, assembly GCA_023159025.1. Classification (NCBI taxonomy): domain Eukaryota; kingdom Metazoa; phylum Arthropoda; class Chilopoda; order Scutigeromorpha; family Scutigeridae; genus Thereuonema; species Thereuonema tuberculata. Next base: position 75,828,421 of record JAFIDM010006943.1, read on the forward strand.
ATAAGAAGAAAATGCAACATCATTAATCTAATTGTTATCAAAAAATTATGTGATAGATACTGTTACTTATTCTTAATTTTCTAAATAATATCATGTGATGGATGCTATTACTAATATTTAATTGTTTTTCAAAAATAATGTTATGTGATAAATGCTATTATTATAATTGTTTTCCAAAAATCATGTGATAAATACTATTGCTAATTATTTTTCAAAAAATGATGTAAAATCTTAATGTATTTAACGGATTCTGTGAGGAAGAGGAAAGTTTTTTTCCTGTCCTCAAATAAACCTGAAGAAGCTTCCTGTTGAAGGAAGAGAAATATTGTGTAATTTTAGAAGTCTAGAAGTTATTAAAAGAAGTTTATCAATTTACTTTCACTTCCTTTGTATCTAATTCGAAGAAGTACTAATTGGAAGAAATACTTGTCAATGGGTGATTAGTTGGTTTATTTTATTTTGTGAGAACTTATTTGCTGATTAAAACCCAAATAATTCGGAATTTTCTGTTAATTGTCAAAGTTTCATCTCTAAACGGATCTTAAGATTCACCAAATCCTCATCAAAAGTGGGACTTGTTTCTTTCCCATGGTTAAAAGGCGGTAGCCTTGTTACTAAACTCCCCATCCCAACTTAGTGGAGAATCGTTGGGAGCCTAATCCTCCAATACCTCGAAACTGAAGAATTGATGTAAAAGGAATTTTTTTTTCAAACTTGCAAATTAGCCAATTATAATTGTTATATTACGTAATATATAAATTTTATTATTTCCGCATTATTTAATATGTCTTTCTTATTTGTAATGGATTCTACATAGTGAATTGATTTGTTAATCGAATGTGTAACAAATTTCAATACTGAAGTGAATTTCAGATTATTAAACTTTGAACTCAGGAATAAAAGTAAATGTTTAAGACAATATTTTTATGGCTTTGTTAAAACTACTGTTACTAAGAAATAATTTCCCCATAAATAATTTGCCCTCTTTAAGTTACGTTTTGAATTCAGGTTTGGTCAATCTCGATATCGCTTCCCATTGAAATTAATCTTGCCATATCAGCTTTCATCAATTTATAAATTCTTTAATTAAATTATTGTTTTAACTTTGTTTCGTAATGTAGCTTATGATAAACGTTACAAAGCTACGGTCTTTTTTAGCCTACTTCCTTAGGAAACGAAGGCTTACCAGAATACTCTGTCTGTTTGTGGGTAAGAGTATTCCAAGTTTTGAACAGCTGGATGGATCTTTTTCGAAGTTAGTATCAGTACCTTCGGACTAGAAACATTCTAACTTTTTTATTTGAAATCTTTTCCTATTTGGTTTTTGTCGAGAAATTATCGAGTGAAGACAACAAAAATTCCTAAAGAAAAGCATTGGAATCTTAATAATTAATTTATATTCTATTTATTATTAACATTTTATTGTCTTAAACAATGAATATGAATCTTTTTTTTTGCTATCAATTAATTTGCACACCGATGATATGATTAAAATTAATCCGAATTAGGAAACCGCAGTAAAGCTGTTCTTTCTGAAAATTGAAAACTTGAGTTCAAATATGAAAATTTCATAAAATTGAAAGTAAATGTAAGTATTATATCTTATTAATTATGAGTGTAATAAGGATTTATATTAATCTTAAATAATATAGGATTGTAATTCAAAAAAAGGGAAAGTATTATTTTAAAACAATTATATTGCAATTGTTTTCTTCATAGATATCTACAGTTGATTGATACGAGGAGATGCTGTAGTGTTTTTATTTCTTTGTTTTATTTATATTGTAAATTTGTTGCAATATATTTCTTTAACTTGAATTATTATACTTCACTTCTGTTCGTTAAAATGGAAGAAAGATGTATATTTTATTTTTTCTCCTGAAGAAAATACCCGTTCAGGGTGTAGAAGTATTGAGAAACCATAAAGATGTTTAATGCTGTAAGAAACGATGTTTTTGATTTGTTTATAAATGTAAGTTTTTTTCAGGACTTTTTAGGAAAAAAAAGAAGTTAAGATATTTGATGAAATAGGATTTAACGGAAAGTAGGCTTTTTAGCTCTTTCGAAATTCTTGTTGTGAAATCAAGTAGCACGTCTTATGATATTATTGAAAATAATTCAGAAATGTCTAAATAAAGAGAGGACTACTGCACTCAGGTTTCTTCTTCGCTTTTATTGTGGTTCAAAACTACGAATGTTTAGAAAGTAAGTTTAAAGCTTTTTTTTTCACAAAAAAGTGAGGAATTCTGAGTTTAGTAAGTTTGAGTTTTCTTATAATTAACATTTCGAGGTTATACTATTCAGGGAAAAGAATTGGTCTTAAACCACTTTTCGGAGATATTGATGTTCTGTATCATTAAGAAATGGTAGCTGGATTAAATGCAAAATAAAAAATTGCCAGATTAAATGCGAGATGCATATAACCCACACCAATTCTATATAATGCTTTCTTCTGCTTTGGCCACCTACTTTTGCAAAGGAATAATCAAAGACATGATCAAAACTACCACAGAGAGAAATAAAGGAAAATCGATTGACACCTTTTATGTTTGCCTCAAGTGCCAAACAAAAGCACTCTCCAAAAAGGGAACATAATACTGCAGCGCATCATCAAGAAGATCATGAAAAGAGGTATTATTTCGTTTCGAGAAGGATGGTAATTGAACTTCTAAGTGGATTCAAGCTAATTTTCTGAGTCGAGACATTTTCAATACTGATTATTAAATTGAGATTCGCTTAATAGAACCCTTAGTTTATAATATATCTAAACTCTAAAAATTATTACAAATTTATTTAACGTTACTCACCAAATCGAAAATTTCAAAATTCAATATCGTTTCCTATAATGGTTTTTTCCGATTTCATTTGTGAATGGGTTGATATGACAACAAAACTTTGCAAATACTGCTCACTTATTCAATGTATTTAAGTATTCTATAAACGATTTCACATATAAATAGTTTTAAACAATTGTAAAATCGATTAATAGCGATTCACATTGAGAGAGTCTCAGAGCATTTTAAAAGAGCCAATTCTAATTTCAGTGATCTTCTGTATTTTCCTAAAGATCTTCAATATTCATTCTTAAATAAAAATGAATCTATTATTTTTCACTTCTTGATGTTTTCCCACAATCAATTTTACACAGTTTTATTCATTGACAAAGAAAGGACTTTGAATAATACGTTCATAAGCATAATAGGAATCCGTTATTTAGATTACATGGTTTAATAAATTTTGTGTGTATAGTTTAAATAAGAAGAAATATATCAGAATTTGACTAATAAAGAATTTCAGAATTAAAATAAACATTTCTAAACAAATTATGGATTACAGAATAAATTTTTCCCTTTCTGGTATGCACTGGGAAATTGAAGTAAATCAAGGTTTGCAAAAGAACGTTAATATTTTAATGTTTCTTTTTTTTTATATTTTTTTTTTAGATTATGCTACAGAAGAAAGATTAAATTTGTTGTTTTTCAATTAAAATATGTTGCTGAAACTATTATCAGCCTTACAAATGAAGGGAAAATTACATTTCTTTTTCTATTTTTTTAACATTAAAATAAATCAACAACAAAAGAAAGAATTTGTGCGATTACATAACGCAATAAAAGAACCTTTTCCTACATTTCTTTTAATTAGATAATAGGCATAAAAATAAATAAGGGAAAAATTAACACAGGCTTAAACGAGAAATTAATTTTGTCTGTATAACCTTGTAAGACTATACAAAGTGGCCCGGAAGTCATTCCTCGCTTTTCGCTAATCTCTTGCATATATCTGTATGGGAAAGTTTGACTCTTGGTAGTGCATCCAATACACACATGAACCACTTTTTCTTCCAAGAAATCGCTTTTCGTAGTTTCTTTACTTCAATAATTTAAAGACTTGTCTTTAAAGATCAAAAGGTAACCGACAACAAGTTATCATCATCGCATTCGTTAAAGCATTTATGACTATCATCATCAGAAAGTGTGTCAGACTCAACAAAAGATAAATTCATCTGTTTACATGCAGGTTTTAGTCTCAATGTAATGTCGTTCGTGATAAGAAGAAAGCAGTTTTAAGAGATTCACAATTAACACTTATTTACTGACAGTATCTGTAATACAGGGTGGTCGAGAAGTTCCCTTATCCTTTAATGTAATATGGGTCCCGGGAACTTCCCGGTTACTCTGTAGATGAAAAGCATACATTGGTATTCAAATAAGGATTTTCTGAATAAAAAAAAAATATAAAAGATTTTTAATTAAGATTAATTTCGCTTAAACCTTATGCCATCTCTTCGAAAATCAAAATTTATCTGATCTCATAATGCATTTCGTGTTTTTTATTTTCACATGGTTCTTATTCTATAATACTTTACCATCACCTCATTTTGAAGTCACATTGTAGTAATTTAATGACCCATTTGTCATTCTTGACGAATATTCTTTTCTATTAAACTATAGTGATCAGAATGCATAAAATGGGTATCTTCGATTTAAGTCTGAAAATGTGTAATACTGCCAACCACAAAAAACGCACTCAGTAATAGTGTAGTTTCTTTCTTTTTGTTTTGTTTTTTAAAGGACGACTTTCATAATACAATATTCTTTCAACTCCGTTTTACATTTGTATCAAAGTAGCTGCCATAACTTTAGTCGACGTAAACATATGGAAAGAAAGCTCGAAGTCCGGTTGTCCAAGTATAGAATGATTTATCAACAAGTTCTTAACTCGATTGAAAGCTTTCTATTGTTCTTTATAGGAATTCCGTATGCTTGGAGTACCTAGACCACGTAAAAGAAAAAGAAGTTTTTCAAAAAAAAATGAAGATTAAATCATTGTTTTCCAGAAAGTTATTTTAAAATTAATTTTGTTATTCTTGACACGGCAATATCTGAAATAAAAGAACATTTGTATCTTTTAAGGGAGCATAATAATTCTTTTCAGTTTTTGAATAATGTTGTTTTACTTCAAAGATCAGAATAAATTTTTTTTAAATAAATATTATATTGCCTAATTAAATTAACTGATAATTATAAAAACGATGTGACGAAATAGAAAATGTTTCATGTTAGTTGAAAGCAAACATGAATGCTTTACCTGTACTGCAATATCTTTTTTCAAACGACCTCATCACTTTATTTCCAAACCTTTCAATAGCGTTGAGAATATTTTTAACAATGCCTTTTACAGTAGCTACTGGGGAAAGGATTATTTTATAAATGGAAAATAAAAAAAAAAAATCCATCTACGATCAACCATGACGCAGGATACACTGTCTAATTTTATGCATAATTAGCATAGAAAGACAAATGGCCTATGAATTAGATATCAGTGATATAGTAACTGAATTTTCTGAAAGAAAAGCAAGATAAATTAAATTTAATTAGAAAATAATAGTATATAATCTGTATTATTAGTCTTCTGATAAGATCAGGAGACTGATATTACCGTTTTGTCTGTCCTGTAGACAAATATCATTAACCCTTAATTTGGCACTGTATCTCTGGGGATACTAAACTTTTCCCATTTTTTTCCTAACATATTATGCTCGCTTTTAAGTTTTTTTTCGCAACATATCTTTGGAGAAACATGTTTTCTTCGCAATTAACAAGTTGTGTTACCTATCGGATATTTGTGGGCATTGGAAATAAAAGTTTTCGCTGGATCAACAAGCAACATGGCGGACGACGAGCAGAACAGGTGTTCATTGACGGCGAGTAAGATTTATTTCTTACTTCTGACCCTCAATTTTTTTTATAATTTTGTGGTTTCGTATAATATACAACTGTGAAAAATAATATTATGTAAGATTTATATGATAACTTCCTTTACAAAACTTTTAATGCTAGGAGAAGCTTGTATGTATCCTATGAGATACATTGCCAATTTGAGGTAAACTTTTGGAAGACTAGCAAATTTTAAGTCCTTGCATTCTTGCGAGAATCTATAGCATAATAACAAAATTTATATATATAAAACAATATAAATTTGTGTTTTAAATGTAACAACATTACAATATATATATAATATAGAATAAAAATAAATAATTATAAATTAATATATATGTATGAGAATTTTCTGATACTATTGGATATCTATGTAAATTAGTTAAAAATTGAAAGAAAGTAAAAAAGAGTTATAATTTATATATTATGTGACCTTAGATGTATTTTCTTTTTGTAATTACTATATTTCAAATCATCGAGTATTTATATAAAAAAAAGTAATGAGGATTACTTTACAGTTTTATCCCCAGAAAATGCAATCTCAGATGTTGATAGTTTGTCTGTTGAAAATTTATAAGCTGAATACCGCAAACAGATATAAAGAAACTCAGAATGGAATTACACTTTCAGTAGCTTCAATCTCTCAGGATAAAATTTTCAAATTCAGCTTCCCAATAGAAAACGTCAGTATGAGAATAGTGATGAAGATGATTTATCTCTTGCATGGTTTTAAAACCAAAAAAAAAATGACAAGAACCAAATTCAAACGGTGTAAAAGAAAATTTATACATCAAGCATCAACATTTAATGCTTTTTAATGCTGTCCCCAATGAAATGAAGACACTATTGCAATATTTTCAAATATTTTTCATGAAGAAATGATAGAATCTGTTGTGGAGCAGACGAATTTCTATTCTATCCAACAGACAGGAATGTCTGAATACTAACAAACAAGAAATTTGTTGTTGTATTGATATTCATTTGTATATGGGTGTAATAAAAAAATTTAAAAAAAATTAAAAATTTTTTTCATAGATTCCGTATATTGGCAATGTATCTCACAGGATACAACTATAAAATCAAAAAAAATTAATTTTAAAATTATAAATTGATATAACAATGATAATTTATTATCCAAATATACTCATGGACAAAAAAATTAGCGCACCAAGAAATAATTGCGGGATCGTAACGAAACTTGCAATGAAGGTACATGTCGGGGAGATATGCAAATGATTAGAAATGCAGCGTGATTGCGCATTACGTATAGCCGGTAGAGGGCGTTGAACATAGTACTCTGTGGAGTATAAAACAGGTAACCAAAGCGTGTTTGAGTGTGCTGAATCATTTACAAAGGAAGAGCTGAGGTAGACATGCCATTACACCGTGTTCGAATACAGTATACGCAGTTGTCGCAGTTTGAGAGAGGGAGAATCGTCGGGATGATGGAAGCTGGGTGGTCAGCTAGGCGAGTAGCTCGTCAATTAGGCCGCTCTGGTTGTGTTGTGAGGAGGTGTTGGGACCAATGGACCCGAGAGATGTCATGTACATGAAGACCAGGCTCAGGACGCCCTCGACAGACCAGTCGTCGAGAAGACCGCCACATAGTCAGAAATGCACGCGTACAGCCAACTGCTTCATTGGCCGCCATCCAGGCACAGGTAGCACCTTCACTAGGGGCCGCTGTGTCTTCTCGAATCATACGAAGGCGCCTGGCTGAAGGACAGTTGGTATCGCGGCGCCCATTACGTGTGCTGCCCTTGACGCCCACCCATCGACGCCTCCGTTTGGAGTTTTGCCGCGCACGAGGAAACTGGACTGCAGCGGAATGGAACCAGGTCGTCTTTAGCGACGAATCCAGATTCAATCTCGGCAGTGATGACAATCGTGTTCGTGTGTGGAGAGCCCGTGGTGAACGCTTCAATCCTGCCTTTGCTGTATAGCGACACACCGCTCCCTCAGCTGGTGTGATGGTATGGGGTGCCATTGCCTACAATACACGGTCACCCCTAGTATTGTTCCGTGGCACCATGACAGCCCAGCGGTATGTTCATGAAATCCTGCAACCACATGTGTTGCCACTCATGCAACGGCTCCCTGGAGCCATTTTTCAACAAGACAATGCTCGGCCTCATACGGCAAGGGTGTCACAAGACTGTCTCCGCACTGTTACTACCCTTCCTTGGCCTGCCCGATCCCCAGATTTGTCTCCAATCGAGCATATCTGGGATCATTTGGGACGACGAGTTGGGCATCCCACGAGTTTGAACGAACTAGAGGCAAGGTTACAGCAAATATGGAACGAAATGTCTCAAGACATCATACAGAACTTGTATGACTCAATGCCCGATCGTATCGCATCGTGCATTCGCGCTAGAGGGGGTCCAACGGAGTATTAACTCCTCCGTTCTTTTGCCTTTTTCTCTGAAATAAATTATCCTTTTTCTTTGATTTTCTAATCATTTACTTATATCAAAGTAGTCCTTACGTATGTAAATTTTCGTTTCATTTTGACGACTCCTTCTTGGTGCGCTAATTTTTTTGTCCATGAGTGTACTTCAAAAAATTACAGTAAGTTTTTTTTATTATTAGTTATTGGTACCTGCCAAATTAAGGGTTAAAATCTCATTATATTATCATTAAAATCTCATTAAATTATCATTAAGCACAACAATCACAACAATCGCAACAATGGCATTTATAATAATAGATAAATTAAAGCAATATCAATGATATTTTCTTATCAAAAGACGTTGCACAGCATTGTGACTGGTTTACTAATCGCTTTCCCTATCTTGTTGTACTTACATTATTGTAGTAGAATCATTATTTAAAGAAATTTTTTTATAATACCAATGTCATCAGTAATTTTCATAATAAATATATTTAAGAGTACAAGTAAATTTTATTACTCCTCTAGAATTAAAATTAGTTTTCTGATTGCAATTCATATAGGGCTGATTTCTGTGTGTGTGTCTGGGGGGATATAATCT
>JAFIDM010006943.1:75837143-75852622 GCA_023159025.1 Thereuonema tuberculata
TTTGCACTCCGGGGTGAGGTTACTCAATATTTCGATCCGATACCTCGGGCCTTCTACAGCAGATGCAGATTATTACATTAAGCTTGGCGCATATCTGTATGTTATTATTACTGATATTATTGATTAAAAATGTGGGAAAAATTTTACAGTTGTTATATAAAATATAAGAATGAAAAGATTCGAACTTAATAGGGAAAAAAAATTAAAAAGACAAGCAATGGAATGTTTTATTCTAATTAGTAAATTTAACACCTTTAGGGCCCAGCACAACAATTTATTGAAGTAATTAATTTTGTTAAAGTCGGTCAATGAGAGAAAAATAGACCACTCCCATTTTCAGAGGAAAATGTTGGGCAAAATTGGTATTTTGCTTAGCGATTGCATGCCTCTAGTTTCTTCTCCTGTAGTTTCCCTGCTGTCCTCTAGAGGGCATCGCACTTCTGTTTTATTCTTCAAATTCTTTTATTTTTATTTTTTGTATTCAGTTTTTTTCTTTAAATTAGATGAAATTGATTAATTTATTACTTAGAATGTTTTACGAGCTCAATGAAGTGAAGTTATGAAAAGAATTCTTTATTTTAAATGAAATTTAAAATTACACTGCCGCCGATAGTTGAAATTTCTACGCTTGTTGCGTCAGCAGTATCTTTCCAGAGTTTTGTTTTTATTTTCTTCATCTGCAGTCTTGGAGTGCACGTACACATTGTTTATAAACTACCGTGCTTCATTGTAAATTGTTTTGCAAGAAATGCCATGGAAAACTATTGTCGTTTTGTTTCCGAATCCAACCGGGAATCCATAGCTGACGCCATGTTTAATAAGTCTCAGGAGAAAGGGAGGGGCTTTTGAACAGTGCCAGACATATTAATCTTCTCTGTGATGATAGTAGTAGTACTTTTCTGTCATTGGTGGTTCTTCTCTCATTTGAAAGACTATAATTTATTTTAAACATTTCTACTGTTGGAAATGTTTAAGTAACTTTAATTTTTTTCCGATAAAAAAGGCGATTACAATATTTTTATTAAAATTTCTTCCAAAGGCAATGTGAAGTGTTAAGATCCGCGGTATATCCGAATAAATGACTGAGATATTACTGAAAGGTGGACAATCATGCAAACCAAGTAAGAAGTTAATCTGATTACGAGGGAACGATTTCTGCTGGAAAAGCAGATTTATGTTGCAAATACGTTTCCGAAATATTGCCACTATTAGTCACACTATTATTGAAGTTTGGACCATCAGTTACCTAATTACATTTTTTTTCAAAGTGACATTTTTCTAATTCTTTACAAATCACATAACTGAACATAAATTTGCAGTAAAAAGTGGAGATAATATCGTTTTCTGATAAAATATTTTTTTTTTTAATTTTTTTTTTTAATGTTTACTAGTCCTATTAGGTATACTCATATTAAGAATACCTGTGGTATAGGTGCTGATAGTTTGATATAAGTACTTAAAAATTAAGTGTAGTTAAGTTAATCTTAAAAATTAGGTGTAGTTAAGATTAAGAGTTATTTTTTCATCAATTATATCGGATATTAACTGATTTTTTACGTGTTTAATGTTTTTGAATTTTTCTAAATTATATATTTCCCAATTTATTTGACTAAATAATTTATATTTAATTTGGTTTTCCAATCTTTGACCAAAATTATTTTTTAATTTAGTAATATTTGAAAATTCTTAGCCAATTATATCTAGAAGTTTTTCCATCGTTAAAATTGTTTTTTGCATTATTTACTTCAAAGATATTTTTCAAAATCTATATTACTAAAATCTTTTATTTCTCTGTCTGTCTGTCTGTCCGGAGCAATTTTCTGTGAGAATGGAAAATAGAAATAACTTTTACGATGAAACATCCGCTACAGGAATCGAACTTGCAACCTTCTGATCTGAAGTCAGACGCCTTATCCATTAGGCCATGGGAACTACAACTGTCTTCAAATTGTTTTTTTGACTTATCTGTCAAAACTGAACTGACTTTGACTGAAAAGTAACAATCTATATTACTAAAATCTTTTATTTCTCTGTCTGTCTGTCTGTCTGTCCGGCGCAATTTTCTGTGAGAATGGAAAATAGAAATAATTTTTACGATGAAACATCCGCGACAGGAATCGAACCTGCAACCTTCTGATCTGAAGTCAGACGCCTTATCCATAAGGCCATGGGAACTACAACTCTTTTCATATTGCTTTTTTGACTTATCTGTCAAAACTGAACTGACTTTGACTGAAAAGTAATAATTTTAATAAAAAAGAAAGTCAAAAAAGAAAGAAGCAGTACTTTATTAGGTAGGATACTGAGAAATCACTATTTGTAATTTAAAAACCACTGAAAAGTATCAATTGGAATGAAAAAAAGAGTCAAGAAAGAAAGAAGCAGTATTTCTATTAACTAGAATACTGAAAAATCTTTTTTTGTAACTCAAAAACCATCATTATTTGTAACTCAAGCACTACTCAAAAGTATCAATTGGAAAGAAAAAGAGAGTCAAGAAAGAAAGAAGCACTATTTCTATTAGATAGATTACTGAATAATCACTATTTGTAACTCAAAAAGCTGGGATCACATCAAAGTAAAAAAACTAACGATAAATTTGCGGCTCTTCAACCAAGATGAACGAGAGTGTCGATAACATCAATCGAATGATACGTCTAAGAATACAAGGAGAGACTACAGAGCATACAAGTGCGAATAAAATTGATACTTCTGATAATCCAGCACACGAAATCTCTATCTGTTCGAATATCTGAATGAATTGAATCTAGCGGTATTCCTCAACATCGTTTGTCATTGAAGAGTGGATCTCCAATAATATTGTTGCGAAACATCAATCCCAAGTTTGCATACTGTAATGGAACTCAACTTAAATGCCGTTCATTCGATAATGATCTCTGAGAAACCGAAATTATAACAGGAACTCACAAAGGAGATTCTGTTTTCATCCATAGGATGTCTATGCAACCATGCGACAATCTACTTCCGTTCACTTTCACAAGAAAACAATTTCCGATCCGATCTTCTTATGCGATGTTTATCAATAAAGCTCAAGGGCAAACTCTAAATAAAGTTGCCATATATTTGGAAAACGTTATCTTCACTGACGTACAACTTTATGTCTTTGAGTCACAATTCAACAGAATATAGTTATCTTCACTCTAAAGAATAGTCACAATGAATTTGTCGCGAAGAATTTCGTATATAAGCTATGATCTTCACTTATCATCTATATCAATCAACGTCCATCTGAACATCTCTTCTTCAAATATCTACATTGAACAATCTGATGGCCTAGATTAGTAGATAATTTTCACTATTTGTAACTCAAAAACCACTGAAAAGTATCAATTTGAATTGTATAAAAAAGAAAAGAAAAAAAAAGAATCACTATTTCTATTAGGTAGAATACTGAAAAATCACTATTTGTTACTCAAAAACAATCACTATTTGTAACTCAAAAACTACTGTAAAGTATCAATAGAAATAAAAAAAAAGAGTCAAGAAAGAAAGAAGCACTATTTCTATTAGGTAGAATACTGAAAAATCACTATTTGAAAGTCAAATACCATCACTATTTCTAACTCGAAAACCACTGAAAAGTATCAATAGGAATAAAAAAAAGGAGAGTCAAGAAAGAAAGATGCACTATTTCAATTAGGTAGAATACTGCTCAGAAGTTTGATGTTTTAGCTATTAGACCCCGAGGCCTACATTCTAATCTCTATAAAAAATAAAAATATATCATAGATATATGATTTACACTCTGGTTCTAAATGCAGTCGTAGATTGAGAGAATATAGACATCAAAAATTAAATAAAAAAAAATTAATTTTAGTTTTAGTTTCCTTGATGTAATTTGTGTGTGTGTATGTTTTAATAAATAAAAAGTTGTTTTCCGTTACATAAGCGAGGCTTCCGGAGCGAAGCGACGGGTAGCCGACTAGTTGTTTTGGAAATAAATCTTTCTTTAATGGTTAGGATCTTATATTTTTTCTTATAAATCTCTAAATATAATATGCAAATGTGAATTGGTAGATCAATTATTTGAATTGTTCTATCCCAGTAAATAATATCCAATGAAGATAAGAGATACGATTATTGGCTATCAACTCTGATAAATCCAATTTCCTTTTGTCTACAATTGATAGCTTTGATACCGAATCGTTGAACTTTAACACTAAAATTGATAGAATCACAACTGATATTTGAAATTAAATGAATGATTTTGATCTGATTGACAATACAGTAATCTTGCCCAGGTTGGCCAATAATATTACATCTGGGTGTTCAACTTTGGGGTGAAGTAGACGACTTGTCATAATGCTGATGTATCCGAACATGAGTTGTGAGAACATGTGGGATTTGGATGTTTTGTTCTTCTTTTTCTGCATTTGTTTCTCTTCTATAACGGAGGGTCGAAGTGTGTCTTTCATCTAGAGGTGCCTCCGGTATATGATATCAATCGACAAAAGCAAAATATCGTTAAGTCAATTATAACAACAAAATCTGAAATGTGTCAATCGTAGAAGTGGATCTAGGAGAAACAGCAACATTAATCTTATATGTTGCAACATCCTTATGTAATTAAATTTATCTATTTGTAGCGAAGATAATCCAATACCAGTCAAAGCAATAACATTCATCCAGCTATAATAGAAAAAATGAAATTTTTAAATCATGTTGGTGTTAAGCGTGAGTGTTTGAGATTTAATCAACGATTTTTTTTTTAAAAAAAAGCAAGGAAAAAGCAGCAATCCCCACGACTTCTATACAAAGCGAATGTATGGGTCACATCAAGGGAAACAGAAAGGTAGCCGTTTAAAGGTAAACTGTCGTGCAGGAAAAAAATCACTCTCTAGCAGTGTGATCACCAGTTGCTCGGAATAAACAATATGAGAAACTTATCCTAGAAACTAACAACGGAAGTCGTTCGTTCTGTACCCACCTTGATGTAGTTGATATATATATATCTCCCGAAGACGTCCCGAGGCACCGAGCCGAAATATTCAGATTATATCTTATCCCGGAGTTGGGAAATCCCTCAAAGAAAAGACTTATATAAAAGAAAAAGACATGAAAAAAAAGATATTACAGAAATTAATAAATAATAATAATTAAAAAAATGTCCCCATGCAGAATCGACTGCGGGATTATGATAGAAATATACCAATCAAAGAATAGACCAATCAATAACGGAAAATCGATTGACGCAGCCTCCAACTGTGCAATGATTAATTTCCCGTGACAGACGGATGAGCGGGGCTATAAGGTTCCTGTTTGAGCAGTGCTTCATACAGAAAGAAGTTATCAACAACACCAAATTTTGATTTAAGAAATGACTTGTCATCGAAAAAACATAGAATTCTACATTTTAAACTTATTTCAAGCACACTTGAAAACAAAAAGATATTAATATAATTCACTGATAACAAAAAAGAGTTTATAAAATTCAAGACATAAAAATGGTCGAAGAAACAACTGGATTAGAAAAAATAGATATATAATCAAAAGCTGTATGAATTTAATTTCATACGTGGGTCGTTATGGAAGTCATGGCAACTATATTTTATCTGCTAAACATGCGGCAACACTGCAATTCCAGAATATACGTTTGAAAGCCTGTTTGATATTCTTCTGATTGGCACCATTAGAGTGCGTGTATGTGGAGTGGGTGTATGGTGCTGCGCAATCGAACACACAGTGTGTTGCAGGCACCGTTCAAAGATGGGAGTGCCTAGAGTTCAACTGCGGTCGTACGTTAAAAATTGCTGTTCTTCGTGGGGAAAATTTGCACTTGAGTTTCATGGAGACCCAAGAGAAGCATTGAGTGACCGTGCGTTGCTATATCGATCAGTGGCAAGATGGATTCAGTGTATTTCAACTTGGACCCGTATGAAAATCTGATCTGCTACGTTGTGGACGTTCTGTGTCTGGTCAGAAAGACGTGTGACTGGCAGTAATCGAACAGTGCTTCAACGAAAACAACAGCAGTCATTAGACTGTAAAGGAATTAGCTGAGCATCCGGGAATGTCTACAGTGTTTCACATTTTACGAGACATCATGAAAGTGCGCAAGATTGCTTCCAAGTGGGTGCCGAATCCGTCAACTGAGGTACAGAAATGGATCCGCTACGAAACGCGTCGCATCTCTCTAGAGCAAAATCATTGAGAATTGAATGGCATATTAAAGCCCATCATTGCAATCGACGAATGATGGGCACGCGTCCTAAGCGAACCTAAACTAAAGCGTCTGTTGAATGAATGGCGTCATGCTGGATAACCACGACGCCACAAGATTCGACAAAATCTATCTCCCACGAAACTTATGATCATTCTGGCGTATGACAGTCAAGGTTTGCTTGTGTGTCACCCTGTTCGTGAAGGTCATACTATGAATGCCCAGTATTACAAATCATTTTTATAGCATAAGCTACGTCGTGAGGAAAGACGAAATTTATAATAATAAATTTAAATAAGGAAGTATTGAAAGACATGAAATATACTGAAAAAACAGCTTTTCTAACTGACAGTAATAGATACTTTTTAATCAGGTGATGAAGAGAGTGAGAAGACGAAATTAATTTCATGGAACTCGATCTCATTATAAGAAATCAATGAAAAATTTGCATAAATTTGTATAAATTTGCAATTTATTTTTGCTTACCTTAGTGAATTAAAGGGGTTAATTAGAAACATGTTTATTCTGCGATGAGTTTGATGATATGCATCAACTATTACATAAGGATTATATTAGAAACAATATTGATACAGTAAAACCTCGTTAGGTCGTCACCCGGATAAGTCGTCACTCCGTTTAAGTCGTCGTTTTCCTTTGGTCCCGACAAGGTCTCATAGACAATAATGTAAAATAACCCTCTTTTACTCGTCACCAAATTTAATTCTACTCCGGATAACTCGTCACCCTCAAAAATGGCGAAAAGCATCTTTATTCTTAATTTTGCCCGCTATCTTTTCAGCCCCGCTCCTTCACTTTAAAAAAGCCTAGCCTTTACGGGGAATTTTCAAGTGGGAGATTCACTTAGGAAATTACACACTTCTCGCTGTGAATCTTGTCAAATGTAGAATATATATGTTTTTCTTGACCGCTACTGAGTGTGATTTCATTTCATAGCGAGTAAGCTTCGCTATAATGGCTATTTTTTATCCTGTAATTTCGTGGTTCGATTACATTTGTAAGATGTCAGGGAAACGAAAACCTACCTCGTTATGTTTTAAAGAAAAAAAAAGACTTAATTGAACTTTTTGAAAAATCAAATGTTTCGAAAACAGCTTTTGCCAAAGAACATCATATTCCCAGGACTATATGATATTCTTTCATCGAAACAAGTAATTGAAGAAGCTGACTGCAAAGACAAAAGAAAGAGAATGAGGAAATCGAAGTTTGACGAGATCGAGGAGGTTTTAGCTAGTCCGATGGGTAAAACATGCCAGATCGCAAAATGGGCCGATTTCTGCCGTGATTCTCATAGAAAAAGCCATGGAAATTGCTAAGGAGTTGAACATTGAAGATTTTGGCCGCAGCAATGGTTGGCTGGAACGTTTCAAAGACAGATATTGCCTTTCTTTTAAAACGATTATAATGTGATAACTATAAAAAGTTTATTATTTTTTTTACTTCCACTCATTTGCATGTATTGATTTCTGAAAATCTTGTTTTTCTCACCGAATCCTACATCAATTCATGAAAATACTGTATTCCAGTGTTTTTTTTTCAAAAATTCCCACTCCGCCTAAGTCGTCAAAAATGTTTGGTCCCTTGAGTGACGACTTAACGAGGTTTTACTGTAATTATATGCAACTATAGTAAGATGAATTTTTGGCTTTATAGATAGATGCTTTTTGGCTCAATAAGATTCTCCATTTGGATCCCTTTTGTCTTAATACCATTCTTTTGTCTATATAGTTCTTGAATAAATATACATTTTATGCATAAAATTTTATTGAAGAAAAGATTTAACTTTTCAAGCCATTTCAAGTTACCCACAACATCAGTTTTGGAAAGCAACAAAGGAGCTAAAACAGGTTGTGTATTTACAATATAATAAAAGTGTAAACAGAAAAATTGAAATAATGAATTGTGAATTGACTTTTACCACTTAATTGGACTATTGCTGTCTATTGCTAAATAATTCAATGTTTCTGATGCTATCGACTAATTTATTTATTAATACATTTACCAAATTCAATAATTTACTATTTAATAATACATTTACACTAACAAATTCATTATAAATTAACATTTTATAATTACATATATATATATTACCTGTAATACCTTCAAAAAAGATATATTATACTGAACCAACAGCCAGATCCCATTAATATTGGATCTCGTAGAACTAAAACGGTATACTTATTAAAATAAAAAAATATTATAATTAGTATATACTTGTTAAATTACAATTAGTTTTTGCATGTATTACACTTTGATATTTTGAAAAATATTACGTTATTTATAAGACATTATTAGTAATGAAATTTAGAAATACGATTATTTTTTAATTCTCTAATTTTACATTTATTGTTTTCAAAATTATTATAATTTAGATTTTCATTTCATTAAACCCACTTATAAAGATTATAATATCAAATAATCAACAAGAAATGAATCGTTCTTTGACAATTTCATTCCGGTTAATTCTTTCCATTTGTACTTTGAACTGATTTACATTTTTAAAAATAGAAATGGAATATCTATAAGTCGTACATCTTTCCGTTTTTCTTGAATGTAAGCTAAATTTCTGAATGAATTCTCAGAGAAAGATAAATTGTATTTAACTTTTCAATAAAAAACGTGTTTTAAATAATAATTTCCAATCTAACTAGTGAATTTGCCTGAAGCTAAGAAATTATTTTGTAGTAATTCTTTGTTTACTTTGTTTACTTATTTGTGATCATGAACTATGATCACAAATAAAGTAACAAAAAAAAAAAAAACAATCGAAAGATTCATCTTCATTCAATTACATGAAGCTTGTAATAATTGATGCATTGTTTGTATCGGATTTCCAATTTTTTTTTCAGTAGAAGTTTCAATTCCTTATTTCAATTAATCATTACTTATTTAAATCTTTCATTTATCCTCATTATTTATTTGAGGTTTCCGATACATCACCCTTGACAATGGCATCTTAAACTACAGGTAATCACTCAGTGATGTGAATTGATACAAAGCAAATGACTTAAGTGCTCTTCCATTAAGAGCACGGTTCTGTAGAGAAATATTAACAAGGGATTTTACGCCACATCCTCTCCATAATACATTTAACAAATTTCCATTGGCTTTGAAGTTATGTAGATGGTGTATAATTAAATTGCGTTACTTTATTTATTATAAAAGAATGATAAAGAAAAGGCATCAAAGAGCACCTTAAATTTGATAGAGAGTAATATTCACTTTAATGTTGGATCTTTCATGAAAAGATATTAAAATGCAAGATATGAATATTTGTTTCGATAATTGAAATAATATATTATTGTAAGGTTATTACTTACTTATTTCGTATTGCCAAACATATAAAAATTTCTTGTAAGATTTAATTTGATATATATGAAATAAAGTTTTATATAATATCTTAGCAAGATATACTATATAACAGATATATAAGCTAATATTTTAGATAATTTTTTGAAGTTAGTATTTCACTGTTTGCTACATTTTTTTTATCTTTTTGAATATATTTCATTTCACTTAAATCCATACTACTTCCTTAAATCGTTTCTTCTTATGATATTATAAGATCCAAAACATCTTCAACACCAAATATACAAAAAAACAGATATATTTATTAACGAATTTTCGGAAAGGGTTCTTCTTTTCTTTCTCAAGCTTCGAATACTGTACGGTGAAAACGATATGAAAACAAGAAAAATTATAGAAAGTTTGTTTGTAAGAAATACAAAGAATAAAAATATCAATAGAAATCAATGGTTGGAAATAAATAAAGAGTCAATATTTAAAAAACTAGTTTATTATTTAATACTTCCATCTAATAACAGCACCAATATTTCGCTGGAAGACTTTTTCTGCTTCATCAGGCTTACATTTTGGAAAAATAAAACGAAGCAAATCAACAAAGAAAAACTTAATTCAAAAAACAACAAAGAGAAAACATATTGCTCATTTCATTACCTTAATAAAAGAAATATTCCTCATTGTTTATAGTAATAAATATTTAATCTCAATCATAAGTATTTAATTTTTAAAACATTGCAAGCATTGAATACTACCTTGAATATTACCCATTGATCTCAAATTTAATATTTAATGTTTTTTTTTTTAATTTTGCAATATTTCTTGAAGGTTCCAAGAACGAATTTATTAACATCCAATACCTTTGTGCTTGTTGATACAATCATAATGATTTATAACACAGGCTTCCAATATAAATCTAGATTTATTATCTGTTTCTTGAAAAAGGTATCGTATTTCAAGGTCAGGATTGTGCTTGTTAATTAAACAATGCTCTGCCCATTTTCAGACGTTACGATGATTATTCCTAAATGCGCCTATATGCTCCTTGATCCTTTCATTCAAAGTTCTCCCAGTATTTCCAAAATACACCTTGCCACATGACCTATATTTTAATTCGTAAACCACACCCATTATATTCATTAATGATCTATTATTAGATTTCTTAATTAAAGAACCCACATTTTTTCTTCCAATCCTTATAGTAGATAAGTGATTATTTTTCCATTCTGACATTGTCTCTTTAGACAAATTTCTTCCATGTAATACTTTTGTAATGTTTTTAAATTCCTTCTTTTTGTCTTTAACTATATTCTTTTTCTTGTTAAAGAAATTATTACAAATTTTATTAATGAAGTTCTTAGGATATTCTTTAATATATAATTTATGCTTTAGAACAAATAAATAAAGAGTCAGTAAATTTGATGAGATATAACATTATCTGATATAAAGAATAAACACAAAATTATAAAATTTGAAGAATTGACTTTTTTAAAGAATGAATAAAATTGTTAAAATTATATTATAATGGAAAGTTAAGATTTGTTGCCGTATGAAACGAGTATTATTTTGATTGTTATTTTGTAATAATGTTCAGGGTGTGTAATATGGCTGGATAATCATCATCTGTAAATTGTTTATATTATTTAAAACTTGACAAAGGAAAGAAGAACTCTTTCCAAAAATTCGTAAATAAATATATATACGAGGTTGTTTATGGGCCTTAAAGTTTCATCGGTTCTCGCTGATTGGGTGATGTCGTACATCGAAGATTCCGCCATTTGCTTATTAGAAGAAGGCCAAGTTGAATTAAAATATTATAGAAGGTATGTTGACGACATAGTATGTTATTGCGACAGCAACTTACAATTAGGAATACTTGACATCTTTGTGCAGATCCATCCAGATATAAAATTCGATATTGAACAAGAGACATGTAACAGCATTCCTTTTTTAGACGTGTTAATTACAAGGCAAGGAAGAATTTCCACAAGTGTTTATAGGAAACCAACATTTTCTGGTGTAAATTATAATTTGCATTCATATAGGCCATTATCATTCAACATAAATTTGATTTCTATGTTTGTTTTCAGGGCATTCCGTTTATCTAACTCTGAACTTTCGTTTTATGGTGAACTGAATACTATTTATCGTATCCTTCGCAACAATGACTATCCTCCTCAGTTCATTAATCTTCATATGAAAAGAACGTTACATAAGTGCTACAACAATTTGCAAGAGAGACTGCCAGCCCGTTTTGAAGCATTTGTCTATTCTATATCATCACCAATTGTTCCCAACACTGTTCAAGATCTGCAAACCACACGGCATCATGTTAACGGCCCCGGACACCAACACTGTGCAAAACTTCATGCGACACAGATCCAGAATTGATACAAAAATACAGAAAGGCATTGTCTACAAAATCAAATACAGAGACCAACTATGTTTTTATATTGGAGAGACCCAACGTAAAGGTGAGGCCCGTGCCAAAGAACACATTTGCAAATCACCAGTAGAAACACAGATTATTTAACTTATGTACACGGGGTGAAAAGCCAACATATAGTCGACGAAAATCACATGAGCTATTTAGCGGTTTCCCAGAACTTATTGCAAAGAAGATGTCTAGAATCATATTATATCCTTACATTACCGGATGCTTACAATGAACAATTTTCTGTACCAGCCATGCGTGAATATGGATTTTTAAATAATAATAATAATAATAATAATAATAATAATAATAATAATAAGCCCCCATGGACCCTACCTCCTCGCGGTGGGGGCGGGAACTACACTAGCTTTAGGGTAGGCTAAAGGGTCCAACCATCCATGATAAGAACTCGTTCTAATATAGATCATGCTGCATCGGGTGTGGCGCAGGATAAAGTCACCCGCGTTCAGGGGTTAGGCAGAGGCCTCCGTTCGAAAAATGTACTACAGTCTCCCGCAAGTGGTGGTGGAGAAAGTGGCACCCCATCCTGTAGTATGGCTACCACAATGCCTGGGCAACACCATCCCGCCCGAACAGTCGGAAGTGTTTTGTCTGTGTCAGAGCAGGCAACCACCAAGACTGGGAAACCACGCCAGTGCATCAAATGGTCATCGCAGATGAACCAGGATCTTATGCGGGACTTCTTCACTGTTACAAAGTTAGGTACTCAACTAACAGGATACAGACAGGCACTACACCAAGCTTTCACCACACGCTATCCATCGTTAGGGCTTAGCGAACAGCGGGTAGCGGATCAGCGACGTTCTATTGTAGTAAACAATCTTATTCTCCCATGCATACTTGCACAAATTAAAGAAGAAGTCGCTGAATCCAACCACAGGACACCAAACCACACCCCACCAGAAGACACCATTATGGAAAACACAGAAACAATCTCTACCCCTCAGTATACATGCCCCAACAATACAACTAATGAAATATTACGTGCAGCTCATGATCATTTCTACACTGCACTCGCACAATATACAGGCACAGACCCCACACTCAGGCCGCCACTCCCCAAAGTACACACATCAAAACAACTCGCCACAGTCATATACCATCTCAACACACACACTATCCCACAACACCTTGACAACATCCAAACATTAGTAGATATACATACAACACTCTACTGTGCCGCACAGGGAACCATTCGGGCACTTGTAATCAAACAACACAACATACCTCCCACTGCACGGACACAAGTATACATCCCCCCTTCGAGACGTCGCCTTGAGGGCCGCATCAGCGACCTTAGAGGAGACATAGCCAGGATCACACAATACTGTGCAGGAAACAAAACAAAGAAACTTATGTCCCAGGTTAGAAAGATATTCAAGCACATAAATATTCGCCCTTCACATTCAAATCAACATAACCAGGTTCAGGAACATCTCGTCACACTAAAACAAAAACTCAGTGCACTTGCAAAAAGATTACAAAGATACAAAGAGTGCACTCTGCGCAAACAACAGAACGACACTTTCCAATACAATGAGAAAAAATTCTACAGATCCCTTACATCTTCCTCTACTACGACTAACACAAACACTCCCAACAGCGAGGCTTTACAGAATACTGGTCGTCTCTGTGGTCAAACCCTATCCCCCACAATGATAAAGCACCATGGATCACAGAGGAACAGCAACTCACTGAACACTTACCCTGCATGTCCTTCCATGAGATTACTCTCGCAGACATACAGACAGCACTAAAACATGCACACAACTGGAAGGCTCCTGAGTCCAGAAATTCTGGATCAAGAGGTTCACGTCCCTGCATGGAAAATTAGCGCTTACACTCACTGACATAATCCAACACCCACAACATATGCCTCGTTTCCTCACACAGGGTGTCACATACCTACAGAGCAAGAACACTGAAACAGCGCAACCTGCAAACTACCGCCCAATCACTTGCCTCCCCACACTTTACAAACTCCTCACCTCCTGCCGCGCAGACAAGATCTACACAAACATCGAGACATATAACATTCTTTCCGAACAGCAGAAGGGCTGTCGCAGGAATTCCCAGGGTTGTAAGGAGCAACTCCTTATTGACTCTGTAATCCTGCGCCAGGCACGCGCGAAGAATAGGAGCTTACATATTGCATACATCGATTACAAGAAGGCATTTGATTCTGTCCCTCATTCCTGGCTCCTACACACTCTTCATATCTACAAAATACACCCCAAGATCACAGCATTCTTAGCTGCCACGATGAAGAGTCGGAACACAACATTACATTTACGCACCTCTGACACCTCCATCACCACAGATCCCATTCCCATAAGAAGAG
Source organism: Thereuonema tuberculata (assembly GCA_023159025.1). Taxonomy (NCBI): domain Eukaryota; kingdom Metazoa; phylum Arthropoda; class Chilopoda; order Scutigeromorpha; family Scutigeridae; genus Thereuonema; species Thereuonema tuberculata. Next base: position 75,851,439 of record JAFIDM010006943.1, read on the forward strand.
GTATTTTCCAGGGAGACTCCTTGAGTCCTCTTTGGTTCTGCCTCGCCTTGAATCCACTGAGCCATATACTAGATAACACAAAACACGGTTATAGGCTTACCACAGGCATTGTGACCCCATTTAAAATCACACACTTACTCTACATGGATGACATTAAACTCTATGCCACAAACAATGCACAACTTACTAATTTACTACAAGCCACCACACAGTTCACCAAAGATATTGGGATGGAATTTGGAATTGACAAATGCCGCAAGTTACACATAATACGTGGGAAGACTTCGAATTTGGAGGGTTTTGAACTGGACCATGGTTTGGCCATCCAATCCATGGAACAGGGAGAGACCTACAAGTACCTGGGCTTCCAGCAAGCGCGCGTCATTGACAATGCAAACATCAAAAATGCACTGAAGAACACATACCTTGCTCGAATTCACAAAATCCTCAAAACACAACTCAACGCCAGAAATAAAATTAAAGCTATCAACACTTTTGCCGTTCCCACACTAACATATTCGTTCGGCATAATTCCATGGACAAAAACCGAACTCGAAGCACTTCAACGCGCAACACGCACTACATTCACGAAACACAACATGCACCACCCCAAGTCCGCTAAGGAAAGTATGACTCTTCCCCGCAAGGAGGGAGGCCGAGGACTCATCAACCTCATCACCCTACACGAAAAACAAGTACATACTTAGAGTAAAAACAAGTACTTAGGGAACATTTCCACCAAAGAGCAGAAGACTCCTCACTTCACTCAGCGATTGTCAAGGCCTATACACACCTCACACCCCTGAACCTCGAAAACTCTTCTCCAACACTGACCACCCCGACACCCACACTCAGCAGCTGCGTGAATCATGGGCTAGTAAGGAACTCCATGGCAGACATCATCACGAACTCAGCCAGCCTCATGTCGACATGGAAGCGTCGAACAGATGGCTGACGAGTGGTGAGCTGTTTGGGGAGACCGAAGGGTTCATGATCGCAATACAGGGCCAAGTCATCTCAACACGCAACTACAAGAAACACATTCTACACGATTGAAACACACATGATGACAAATGCAGGAAATGCCACACTACGCATGAGACGATCGACCACGTAATATCAGGCTGTCCCCTTCTCTCTCAAACAGACTACCTCCACCGACACAATCAGGTAGCGTCGATCGT
>JAFIDM010006943.1:75867622-75883744 GCA_023159025.1 Thereuonema tuberculata
ATACTAAATGATAATCTTTAAAAAGTAGAGATTAGAGATAACATAATTAATCTAATACGAAATTACCTATCAAATCGTAAATTTAAAATTAAAATAGAACACAGCTTCAGCAAATTATATAATATTAAAAAATAGGTATACCACAAGGGTCCACTCTAGATCCTTTGCACTTTATTTTATATCTAAATGCAATTTTGTCGAATATCAATTATAGCATTTTCGTATGCAGATGATTTAATTTTATTAAACTCTAATCAAAATTTAGATATCGCTCTTACACAGGGCCAGCTCGTCCATATAAGCAGCCCAGGCGGCTGCCTAGGGCGGAAAATTTTAGAGGAGGGATTACTGGGGATTTTTTTTGGTTTATTTTTAGCGTAAACCAAAATGTATCTGCGCCAGCGCCCAGCGCACTTCACGTTTTAAATGGAGAGTTGGAACAAGAAATCGTCAGGTTTGCAACCCTGTACTCTACTCTGTCCCGCCCCTGACTGATCATACTGATGCGACGTCCTCGTCAATTCAAGTCAAGTAGTTTGTCTTTGCGTATTGCAGTGATTAGTTAACTAGAAACCGTTGCGTACTACTGTACAGTGAAGTGAACTTAGTGTGACACATAACGTGTAGTGTTTCATTAACGTTTATGCAGTGTTTTGAGATAAAAGAGGAAGTTTTATGTGTTGACAGGTTAGACACTAATTATTAACCTTGTAGTATTAATTAATTATAAAACTCATCTTTAAAATATTTAATTATATTATTAATGTTTATCAAAAATAAAGGAAACAAAATCTTATATTAGATTATATTTAATTATTTACGATGTTATAAGTTTTTAAATATAAAAATTATACAATTCAAAATTATTAATGTAATCAGTAAGAAGTAATTTAATTTTTATGTATTAATATTACCTTTTTATTTTTGTCTGTAGCATTGTTTGCAGTTCTGTTGGTTTTTATTTTTATTTTTTATTAATTATATTTCATTCTTTTATGTTGTAATTGCAGCCATGTCTTAGCTGTACCTCGTAGGATGCAATATGATTGAATAATAAAAAAAAATATATATATAATTAGGTAATTTGCATAAATCAATCATTTTCAGTAGGCTACCACATTAAACAAAACAGAAAAAAAAAACAAACATGTATGTATTTAGTACTATTTTTCTACATCTTAGATGTTAACAATCTAAAGTCCAAAAATAGGAGATGCAAGAAAATCATCACCACAAAGCATAAACACCATCATGAAATACATTATTTCCTTCTTACAAAGTCGTGCTCCGTAACTTTTATGAACTCTTTAAGAACTCTAACTTAAAATTTCAATAAACATTATCATCTTAATGTTTAACTTAACGAACAAGTGTACAAGAGTGCCTACGGAAATAAATTAGAGAATAAAAATATGAGAGCTTTGGTTGACAAGAAATTCAAACAATGTGTACGATAATTTCATAGCGAAGGAATTTTCTTTTTTTTTTTTTTAGATGAGAAACTGAAAATTAAGAGGTGGTGAAAATACAGTGTTTTTAATTATTATATTAGAAAATCTTATATACATACACACACATTGATTGATAACCATTCATAAAATTTTACTTCATATTTCTTCCTTAAATCACTTCTTTTTATTACATTATAAAAAAACTTCACAACTCCATTAATAAATATATATTTGGTTTTTAAATTTCAGAAAGCTGTCCGGCAAATTTTATATATATATATATATATATATTTTAAATATTTAATAACAAATTTCCGGAAAGAGTTCTTTCTTTCCTTTATCAAGCTTTAATTCAACTAAAAAAAATGTTTTTCAAATATTTACTAAATATCAATATAACATTCCATCATTCTGGATCATTCATGATGGATCACTGTAACAACAATAACATGTTATTATTTGTAAATAATTATGTATGGAAAAAGACACAAAATTAAGGGAAATAATAGAGAATATTTTCATAGGAAATACTAAGAGTAAAAATTTAAACAGGAATGAAGGGTATTGAAATAGATAATAATGAAACTGCTTTAGCAAGTGAATTAGTAAAACCTTATAATAATGTCAAAACTGTCATTGCATTTGAAGAATTATAATTATAATATAAGATTGTCAACAAAGTTTGTTTAAAAGTAACGACATGGTATTGTTGTTATAATAATTCATCATGAATGATCCAGGACGATATAATGTTGTATTGACATCTGTTATTTGTTTCCAAAACAACTTTTTTAGTTGATTTGAAGCTTGATAAAGGAAAGAGAGAACTCTTTCCGAAAATTTGTTATTAAATATGTTTAATAAATAAATACATTTATTAATGGAGCTGTGACGTTTTTAAGAATATTATAAGAAGAACTGAGTTAAGGAAGAAATGTGCTATTAAATATATTTATTAAATAAATATAGTTATTAATTGAGTTGTGAAGTTTTTAATAACATTTATCTTCACAGAAGAAAACAAATTCATCCGAAATAAAGTCTACTCTTTAAGGAGTTGAGAGGCTACTTATTAAATTAAATTCTGGTGTTTTTTTGTTGGTTTTTTTTCAGAAAAAAGAGAGAAGTTAATAAAAATAAAACATTTGATCAGGATCTATATTTACCATATAATGGGGTTTTATAATATGAAAATTATTGTTAATGAACTAATAATTGATATATAAAAAATCGATCTTATGAATAAATTGAGATTGTTCGAAAATTAATTTTTTGATTCATCTGTTAAGCGCAAAAAATGATGCTAGCTTAAAACTTGAAATCTATTAAACAAATTTGTGGTTTTCATCATTCGCAGTGTGGTTCATGGTTATGTAAGCAACTATTTACTACCATAGATACTGAAGCATTAAAAAAAAAAAAATCTCACAGGATATCTCGAATTAATTATCTCTTGTAACTTTTGAATCATTAATGAATTTTGATCTCTGAGTTTTGTAGAGGATTAAATTGCTTCTTTAAAAGTCAAAAACATTTCTTCTTTTCTTGTAGAACAGGGAAAATAAGATTTTTTTTTTATGAATATGTATTTCACTGTTTCAATCTACTTTTATTTTATATTCTCCGTATGGATTTAATAATTTTCATGAAGCATTCACAGGCATGCAGAAGAGTTTTTTAGAATGTTAACAAAGTTTGTTTCATCGAAAGCTTTATAAATGTTCCAGTAATTACAATTCATTGATGGCGGGGGAGTGGGGGGGGGGGGGGGTGTGCGGCTTCTCCATTTTCAATTGTCACGCAGGTGAGGATCGCGAAATGGCGGTAGTCGAGGCGAAAGGGGCTTAAATGGTAAGGGCAGGGTCGTCGCTGGGGTATACTCAAGAGAACGTGCACGGACGACGAAAGTTTTTAAAGCTGTATGTTTATGACGACAGTTCTTCAATATTTTACTATTCAAAGTTTATTATTTCGTGGATTCCCTGTATCAAAACTTTTGTATGTTGGACTTTTGTCAATGTTGGAAACTGTTAATAATATAAGTATATCTTTATATTATAAAGAGTGCTACCTTGTTTTATAGTATTAAGGCCCCTAAACACGTAACTGCATGCTTGACAAGCATCATGCTTGATCAAGCATGCACAAATACCCCCTCGCCACCACACGTAACTTCATGGTTGACAAGCATCATTTTGTGCTTGAGATATGTCGAGCTCAGATGACGACGCTTTGCTTGCTTTGGCTGCGTGTGTCCTGATTTTAAAAAGAAAAACACGAAATAAGAAACGTGCCATATGGAGTAAAGACTGGTTACTGAAAAGAAAAACCTATTCTCACATTTACTTGCTGTGAATTGAAAATATATCCTAATGATTGGCATAATTATCTGCGAATGAACGAAGAAACATATTTGAATCTTTTGTCACTGATTATTTATTTATTTATTTATTTATTTATTTATTTATTTATTTATTTATTTTTTTCACAATGATATCCCGGTCGGCGTTTGGATCAATGTTTTTATACATTCTTAATAATATATTATATGCTGTTTCTTTCTTAGCCTTATCATGATAATCTTTAGATTTAATCCGCCAGAGACAAAGATTACTTTGGTAAACCCAAATGAATTCTTCCAATACTTCTGTATCCTTTCTGCAGATCACTAGTCATGGTGGAAAGGAAACTACGGAGAGATGCGTCTCGGCCAGAGCTGAGTCGCAACTGACGTTTTTTTGCAAAAAAACCCTCCACAAGTCGTAACTTGTCAAACATGCAGATGGATTTTCGATCAAGCATCAAGCCGCTTGATCAAGCACAATGCTTGAAGAAATTTTCCATCCACACTATCAAGAATGCTTGAAACTGCATACTTGACAAGCATGCAGTTACGTATGTAGGGGCCTTAAGACAGAAGAGGATGAATATTTCAATACCAGCTAAACTTCATCTCCATGTGAGGCTTGGATTGAATGAGGCTTAAACCTCCAACATATACCAGAAGAAGCCAACATAATCTGTAAATGAGAATCTTTAACCTTAAGGTAAACTTTTATTGCACGTGAAATCAATTCATTTTGATTTCTGTGAGCTAATTGGAAGAAAAGTTTAGAGATTTGTTTTTCTACAAATTAACTATTGCTTTATTTCTTACTACTGAAATTATTTGACTAGAAAGAAATGTTGAAGAAATAAATTGTTTATTTGTAAATAAGATGGAAAACGAAAGAACAAGGTAAGATTCCACACGGTATACATGAATGATTTAAATTAAATGCAGGGCTTTGTAATTCTTACCGATCCGCATTTTTGATTGCAGGAAGCCAATTACAAAGAACTTTGTGGCTCGATTAGAGTAAAACTTCAGAGAAGATCTCAATCCTGTTTAAGTGGTAGCAGTTCAGGAATTTAAAGAACCGCAAACTTTAAAGAACTTTTCCCCAAAACAAATAAGATTAATTGTTATAGATACAATTAATTCCGGAAATAATATAGTGCAAATCTATGAATCAGAAAAACAAATATTAATTAAAATGTATACTCCAGTCAAATTGTGGCCCTCGAGGGAAAGTTTTGGGGTAGTTTTGATTTTTCCATTGTATATGTTTTTTGGGGTGCTGAATCCGAATCTGAGGTTTGCGAACAAAATTTCGTCAAGCAACATTAAAAAAATGGAAAAAAAGGTAAAAAATCTCGTTATTTGGCGTTTTTTTCCCTTAGAACTCGAATACTAACAACTGTTCGTAAATAACCTTCTTATTTAAAATGAAAGCACATAACATTTCCTACAAATTTCACTATTTAGGTTTTTTTTTTCTCCGACGAACCGTTCGGGTGGAAGCGCTATTTCAAAATTGGCGTATTTTGTCGGTCTCAGCAAAAATCTACGCTTTCGATTCACAACTCTTAATTTATTATTAAAGGCTGGCAATTAAGGAATTCCTCCCAGTTCTCTGCACATACCTTATGTAGATCGTAAAAGTAAAGGTACAGGTCAGTTTTTCACAAATTACAGAATATTAAAGTATTTAATGAAGTCCGAAATTGTACAAAGTCAGTTAAAGAAAAGGTAAAATTCCTAAGAAAAATCTTGAAAAATTATGACAAATTATTATATTATATTACATATTATTATATAGTACATTATTTTATGAGCAAAAATTATATTAGTCGTTGTCGTTTAGAGGGTCTTGGATGAGGTTCGTCGAAACTGCAATATCATCTGCAGAATACGAGCGTTTCACCACCCGAGGATGTTTCACCAGCCGTAGGAGTGAGAAATAGTGGTGTGGCACCTGGAGTGATATGGTGATTGAAGAAATTCGAATGAAGTCAATGAAGACAAGTGGTGGTCTCACTCATGGCCGTGAGTAACTGCAGGCGTTATGACAAGATGGACACAAGGGATGACAGCACTGCACTAAGTACAGGTGTTGTTGCAGATGAGAGGATCAACTGTCACTTGTCCAAGGAGATGGGCATGAAAAGGTATACAGCGCATTGTTGGTGCTGATTTTCAAGCTGTAAAATTCAAACGAAGTGAAAAGAGTTCAGCCTCTTGCGATCATGAACAGCTCTATTCACATACAAGACAGGGCTGTAGTCATCAATCCAACCTCACTTTTCCAACGAATGACCATCGTGAAACATCCAGATGAATAGCTGCGAGAATTGTGCGTTACGAACTTAGCCATTACCCTCTCTCTCTTTTCGAGGAGCATAGCATCAGGACAGGAACAACATCGAGCTTGTACATAACTTTTGCACCGACTGAACAGGCGGACTTGAACGATATAAAGTATGTCCTCGACGGAGGGTTTCTGTTACACCGGGTCAAAAATAGTAACATTGTGGATGCAGGAAGGCAGGCCTCCATTGCTCCTGCAAATCGTGCGAAGAGCTGTGTGAAAACGTCGAGCCCCCGGAAGACAGCATTGACATAGACGAAGACGAGACCGAAGAAAGAGACTGAGAACAGACAGAAGAAAGACGCTTACACGATACGGAAGGTATGTCTAATATCACAATCTATTTCGTAATCATATCTCCCAAATATGATCACAAGTTGTTGTTTTCTCACCACTTCTTTCATTTTACAGATGCGCAAGCCCCGACGCTGACCATAGAATAACCCGAACCTGTGCCAGGATCCGCCGCCTTCGACGAACCTCATCCAGGACCCTCTCAACGACAACGGCTAACATAATTTTTGCTCATAAAATAATGTACTATATAATAATATGTAATGTAACATAATAATATAATATAATAATTTGTTATAATTTTTCAAGATTTTTCTTTGGAATTTTACCTTTTCTTTAACTGACTTTGTGCAATTTCGGTCTTCATTAAATAGCTTTAAAATTCTGTAATTTGTGAAAAACTGACCTGTACCTTTACATATACGATCTACATAAGGTATGTGCAGAGAACTGGGAGGAATTCCTTAATTGCCATCCTTTAATAATAAATTAGAGTTGTGGAGTGGAAAATGTGAGTTTTGCGGAGACCGACAAATACGCCAATTTTCAACTACCGCTTCCGCCCGAACGGTTCGTCGGAGAAAAAAACCTAAAAATAGAAATTTGTAGGAAATTTTATGAACTTTCATTTTAAATAAGGAGGTTATTTACGAAAAGTTATTAATTTTCCAGCTATAAGGAAAATACCGCCAAAACATGAGATTTTTCACCTTTTTCTGCATTTTTTTTTAATGTTGCTTGACGAAATTTTGTTCGCAAACCTCAGATTCGGATTCAGCACCCCAAAAAACATATAGAATGGAAAAATCAAAACTACCCCAGAACATTCCTGGTAAAAACTACAATTTGACTGGACTAGTATGGAATTCTAGATTATGAATTTTAAAACAATAGGTGCAAGTAAATTTACAGTAATAAGTCACTGATGTGTTAGCAATTATAGTGATTTTAAACAACCTTCATTAATATCTTTCTATTTATATCTAAATTACTGCATAACTGCCTAATTTTGCAAAATTAAAAAAAGCTGTTATTATTGTTATTGTTTGGGTTATTGTTTGTTATTGCAAAGGAATTGCTTTCAGAAATTTTTAATTAAGTTGACATTATAGAGTATATTTAAAGTGTTTAAACGTAATCAACTAAAATGAAACAAATTGATGTTTGATACAGAACTAAACAGAATCCCATTGAGCTATTCGCTTATTTATTTATCAATTGAAAAGATCTGATTGTTACGGAAGTTTCAATGGTAAGGTCTCAATTGATTACAGGAATAAAATTATGATTAAAGCATAATTTATTATCGTTGTGGCGAAAGTTGGACCTGCAAACACATTATCATTGACTAATTTCTCCAGAATCAATGTCATTAGCTCAGCAGAAAATATCAATCTCAATTATCAAAAAAAGAAAATATCAAAAACTCAGATACATCTTCTTGAAATCGACGAGCAACGTTAAGAATAATTTCCCTACTTTATTTTTGAGACCTTTTCCTCGTCGAAATGTTGAATGTGAATCAACGACCGCCATTTTCTTTTACATTTGAATGTGATCGACACGCCAGGAAAGGAAAATCTCTAATATGCATTGCATTCTGGGAGGTTCATCTTTGGGCTTGTGGATAATAGACATCTTGATTGTCTTGAATTAAAAAAAAAAACAAAAAAAAAACGGAAAGGTAGATTTTTATACTTTAAATTATTTTTCTACAAATTATGCAAATGTTTTCTGCATTAGCTTTATCTTTCATGATTGATTACAACTGTTCTTAAATAAAAAAAGGAAAAAAAGAGAGTTGTTTTAGAGTCTAATTTATAAAATGGGATCTATTGTTTTAGGGTCATTTCATACGTCTCTTCAATGAGCATTCAAAATTCTAAAGGCGTACAATTAGACAATGTAGCATCTGTTGCCTGTGTGAAATGATATCATGCTAAATTTCAAAAAGTTCTTTTAAAAATGAAAAAAAAAAGATTACACTTTAAATAAAACATGCAAGCATAAAAATAAATATCCTAACTGTATTTTTAAGTTAAATCTTTTAAGGATATTGTTATTTATTTAAGAAAAATCTTTGAAAATAAAATAAAAATTCAATACTTAAAACCAAAAATTAAAGTCGTTTTCCACTACACGAATTCGTATCTTCCGGAATAAAGTAAAAATAAATAAATACACCATTTCTAATTAAAAGAAAAGATCAATAAATATTTTATTCATCATTGCCAGAAATAGCATTTTTATTTGTTTCTATTGTTTTGTTTATATTTTAGGTTTTCTTGAAAGCGGCCTTTGACAAGACCTCGACAAAATCGTCATCTCTGCAGTCTCATTCCCTGCAGAAATTTAATTTACATTCTTCCGCTGGGTTCTCAGGCAGAAAAGATTGAATGCGAGAAGACGAAGCGAAAAATTATGGGAAATGGTGATACAATTCTCAAGTAACGTCTATTGCTTTTTTTTATTTTTTCATGCGTCAGTTCATTAGCTGCTTGTTTTCTTCTTTTTGTTTGATGATGTAGAAATTTAAAGAAAAGAAATTCGTAAATCTACTCCAATTTCAATATTAATGCAAACATTCTCATGAAATCTTGCAATACTAAATGTGTTATAAACTCTCAAGGTACTCTTATTCATTTATTTAGTTGGTTGAAACCTTATTTTTAACTTTATTAATTTTATGATTGAATGTTGAAAGTGGAAACTGGCCTTTGCTCAACTTGCCTCTGTTTCTTATTTAATAGGAAAAATTAAATGAAGTTAATATTTTCTGCTAACAATTTTTAGCTAAAGTGAAAATTGAAGCCAAAAATTGAAAAAGGATTAATATTTATACAAAGCTATTATTTTCGCTTTGTTTAAATATTTAGTAAGCAAGAACAAATCAAAGAAACATTAAAGGTTTAGAAACCTCAAACTTTTGTAACAGAAATATTGTTATCTATTTACCCTTTTCAAAATTAAAAGATTCTAACGGTTTGAATCTGATATACTTACAAAATTTAAACTTATTTTTAAACTTCATCAATTCATCAACATTTTTTTTTGTTTTCTTTCTATAACATTGTAACTCCAACTTATTATTTAATCTAAAAGCAAAAAAATATATTATTGGGTCAGTGCATAATTATCAGGCATTTTTGTAGGCAGGTTTTTTGGTAATAAAAATTGCTATTTTGTTTACTTTTTTTAACAAAAATAGTATTTTAGTTTCAGGTGATAAAAATACGTGTCAATAATCATAGTCATATTCGTCATATTATTCTTTAATACTTCGAAATAGGATGGAAAGCAGAGCAGTCATTTCGTGATCTCAACGAACTTTTTGGCGAAGGAACAATTAGCGAAAGTCTATGCAGAGAATGGTTTGCCCATTTCATATCTGGCGACACTAGCATGGAAGATAAGCCAGGAAGAAGTCGACCATCGGATTTCGACAACCACGCACTTTTGGCAGCCGTGGAAGAGAAAGCTTGACAACTCGAATGCAGGCAGAAGACTTCAATGTTGACCATTCAACCATCGTTCATCGTCTCAAAAAGCTCGTAAAGGTATGGAAAGTGGCTGGATGGGTCCCTCACGAACTCTCCGACAACAGTAAAGCCGAACGTGTCCGAATTTTTACTGATTTGATGCAACGAAACGAGCAAGCTCCATTTCTGAAGAATCTTGTCACTGGGGATGAATCATGGCTTCTCTTGAAAAACGTCAAAAGAAAGAAAATTTGCGTTTCACCAAAAGGAATACCGAAAAACGTGAAAGAAGGCAATGTGGTGTGTTTGGGGAACAGCTAGTGTCGCCAGATTTGAAATGGGCAAACTATTCCCTGCATCGACTTTCGCTAATTGTTCCTTCGCCAAAAAGTTCGTCGAGATCACGAAATGACTGCTCTGCTTTCCATCCTTTCTCGAAGTATTAAAGCATAATATGACGAATATGACTATGATTATTCACACGCATTTTTATCACCTGAAACTAAAATACTATTTTTATTAAAACAAGTAAAAAAACCAGCAATTTTTATTACCAAAAAACCCGCCTACAAAAACGCCTGATAATTATGCACCGATCCAATAATTAATTACTCGTACGAGATATATTTGGTATTTCGAAATATTTTTCTATTTTTTTTTTATTAACGTTCATTGATTTAACATTTCGACCTCTGAATTGGCGGGAATTTATTAGTACATGATCAGGATAGTTTCAAATTTATGGAATTTTAAACAAACGTAAAACATTTTTACTATGAAGCGAGACAATGTTGTAAATAGATTTTCATCTGCTCACAGTATAACATTTTTATTATGAATGACAACAATATTTCAATAAATCTCGTTTTACAAAATCCGTAATTTTTTCGATTTTGTCAGTCTATGAGAAACTCATTTCGAATATTTTAATTTTTCCAGAAAGGTTGGATTAAAGCAATCACCATCCATTGAAGTATTCACCGAATGAATGATCGGAGTTATCGATTTGGCACAGCCGAATGATCTCGCTATCTTCTATTTTTATTATTAGGGGAGGGTATTGGAACCCAAGAAGCAATATGTAAGAGAAAGGAAAAATTGGCGTAAGAGAACGGGAAAAAACTAATATTTTTTTTTCTTTTTAATGAAATCAGATTCAGTGTTTTATTGTTTAGGTCGGAAGATAAGATACGAGGCTACACGACAGCAGTTTTGAGCAAACGTCCAACACGTCGAGCAAACGTATGTAAGGCACTTGTTTGCGCAAGCATATTCCCTTTGGTATATTCTAGTTAATGTATAATCAGTTAATTAATTAACACATTAATTGGCACTCATAGGCTGAAGTAGATCATTTCATGTCAACATTTGTCAGTGCTTCAGTTGCTTTGCTATATGCGAAGTAATCTCCTATGGCTGTTCAATACTTATGGAAAACCTAAGAAAGAAAAATAATAACATTTTGCTTTAATGTTTATCAGGTAGGTGCAGATAAAATGAGAACATACGGCATTCGAACTTTTACTTTGCGTACCTTTATTAGCAATGATCAAATTCAATCAAAGTAATAATCATTGTCAGCTACACATCTTTTCTAAAAATCAGGAAGCCGATGCCCGTTTTAAAAAATCAGAGGCACAGGAACTGATAAGCTCGTCAAAAGCACTTTCCATCTGGGTCTGGTTGTGGAAGTGCTTGTTCCTCAGATAAGGTTCCAAATGATGAAACAAATGGTAGTCTATGGGCGCCAAGTCTGGTGAGTATGGTGGATGCTGGAAAAACTCATATCCAAGCTGCTGGATCTTCTCCTTGGTCTGCCTTGCATTGTGAGGATGTGCATTGTAATGGAGCAGAAGAACGCCAGATCTTTTCACCATGTTCCAATGCTCCTTCAGCAGCCTAGTGTGTGCCACCTCCAAATCTGAGCTGTACAGAGCGGCAATGATGGTCTGGCCTGCCTTCAGGAAGATCCGATGGATCAAACCTGCAGTAGTCCACCATTCAATGTCGATGATTTTCTTCTGGTGCAATTCTGGTTTGGGAAAGTGATGCGGGAGCTGGCCGACGTCGATCGACCATCCTGATAGCTTGCGGTTGTAGTACACAATTCATTTCTCGTCACTGGTTTGGATTCTGTCCAGAAACGCGTGATCCTTTCATTCGGCAAGTCTCGTTTTGTTCACTAAGCTCGTGCGGCAGCCATTCGTTCAGCTGCTTCACTTTGCCGATTGCCATCAGGTGGCGAGAAATGATTGAAGAATGGACACTGAACATCTCGGCAGACTGTCGGAGGTTCTGTCATTTATCCTTTTCCATACAAGCCTTCAGTTCGACGTCGATGATGACTAACGTGGACTACCGCTTTCCTGATTTTTCAAACATTCGTCATAGCCCTGAAATTTCTGGAACCAACGGTACACCAAGCTTTTGGATGTGCTTCCCTCCCAAAAATACCATATTGAATTTCTTCGCCATCTCGCTCGCGTTGCTGCAGCTTCCACTTACAAAGATCAATAATATCGTGGCTTCAGGAACTTCACAGTGCCTTCAGGGATCACTGAGATGCTTGGATAAGGTCGACTTATCTACCATGACACATATCTAATGTTCGCAGTCCTTTCCATCAGCCAATGGAAGAATGGAGAAGTGGAAGTTTCCAGTTTCTCTTTACATCTACACCTACCTGATATTATCAATATTAACAATTTCCCTATTTCTATCTACAATTATTTTCTCGAACATTTAGAAATAATCGAAAATTATAGAGCAGTGTTAGCGGCTTTCTCTTGCAATGAAATTTCTCTATTTGGTTACTTTTTTTCAACTATCTAGTGTACATGCTTATTATTTCTAAAATACAAAATCTTGTTTTCAAAGCTGATGCTTGAAAAGAACATTCCTTAAATGAATGCATGAGAATAAGATGATAATTTTGTGTTTGAGATTTTAAAAATAAGTTTTTATTTTAAAAATAAGAATAAATGATTTCTGACCATGGTGAGCTTCTCTTATTATTTTCCTTTTTTATTTTTTATTCCTTTCCATTTTTATTTAGCGAAAAAAATCCTTTCGCTAAACGCAATACTTACATGCTATGACAACCGTAAGGTTACAGGAAGCATTGAAGAAAATTAAGTCCCAATTGGCTATATAGTTTATAATGTACAGTGAAACCAGACAATTGAGATATTGTAGTTCATCAAAGTCACATAATTCTATTGTACAAACGACATTTTGTTACTTTATTATTTTGAAATTGAAATATTTTGTTATTGTGAATTAACACTGTACAAATCGAAACAAAACAGGAGAAACATAAGAAAAACAGTTTATATCCAAAAAATGTATGAAATAAAATATTATAAGATCCCAAAAATCTTCAACACCAAATCAATAAAAAATATGTATACTTATTTACGAATTTTCGGAGAGTTCTTCTTTCTTTTGTCAAGTTTTAAGTAATATAAACAATTTACAGATGATGACTATCCAGCCGGATTACACACCCTGAATTTTGTTACAAAATAATGATCAAAATAATACTCGTTTCATACGACAAATTATATATTAACGAATATCCTAAGAACTTCATTAATAAAATTTGTAATAACTTCTTTAACAAGAAAAAGAATATAGTTAATGACAATAAGAAGGAATTTAAAAACATTATAAAAGTATCACATGAAAGAAATTTGTCTAAAGAGACAAAGTCAAAATAGTGAGTATTTACGTGCGCTGATAAATTTACAATATTATGTACGCCGACGCACAGATATTAGAAAAATAAAAACATAATAACAAAGAAATGGAACAACTAGTTTCGACACATATAGTGCCTTTTTTCAAGTTCACGAAATAAAACTTGGGTCTTGATTATATAGTCATCCTGCATGTGGGAGGGGATTGTGGGCGTTGGCAGGAAGTCAGAATGGAAAAATAATCACTTATCTATTACAAGGATTGGAAGAAAAAAATTGGGTTCTTCAATTAAGAAACCTAACAATAGATCATTAATGAATATAATGGGTATGGTTTATGGATTAAAATATAGGTGATGTGGCACGAACTTTGAATGAAAGGGTCAAGGAGCATATAAGCGCATTTAGGAATAATAATCCTAATGTCTGAAAATGGGCAGAGCATTGTTGAATTAGCAAGCACAATCCTGACCCTGAAATACGATACCTTTTTCAAGAAACAGATAATACATCTAGATTTATATTGGAAGCCTGTGTTATAAATCATTATGATTGCATCAACAAGCAGAAAGGTATTGGATGTTAATAAATTCGTCCTTGAAACCTTCAAGACATATTGGAAAATTAAAAAAAAACATGAAATAATTATATTTGAGATCAATGGGTAATATTCAAGATAGAATTCAATGTTTTAAAAATTAAATACTAATGATTGAGATCAAATATTTATTATTATAAACAATGAGCAGTATTTCTATTATTAAGGTAATGAAATGAGCAATATGTTTTTGCATCATTGTAATAAACAATCAGCAATATGTTTATCTTTGTAATAAGTGTATTGAGTAATATGTTTTCTCTTTGTTGTATTTTGAATTAAGTTTTTCTTTGTTGATTTGCTTAGTTTTATTTTTCCAAAATGTAAGCCTGATCAAGCAGAAAAAGTCATCCAGCCAAATATTGCTGCTGTTATTAGATGACAGTATTAAGTAATAAACTAGTTTTTTAAATATGGACTCTTTATTTATTTCCAACCATGATTTCTATTCATATTTTTATTCTTTGTATTTCTTATAAACAAACTTTCAATAATTTTTATTGTTTTCATATCGTTTTCACCGTACAGTATTCGAAGCTTGAGAAAGGAAAGAAGAACTCTTTCCGAAAATTCGTTAATAAATATATCTGTTTTTTATATATTTGGTGTTGAAGATGTTTTGGATCTTATAATATGATAAGAAGAAACGATATAAGGAAATGGTAAGGATATAAGTGAAATGAATATACTCAAAAAGATAAAAAAAATGTAGCAAACAGTGAAATACAAAATTCAAAAAGTTATCTAAAATATTAGCTTATATGTCTATTATATAGTATATCTTGCTAAGATAATATATAAACTTTATTTCATATATACCTAATTAAATCTTACAAGAAATTCTTATATGTTTGGCACTACGAAATAAGTAATAACCTTACAATAATATATTAGTTCATTTATTGAAACAAATATTCATATCTTGCAATCTAATATGTTTTCATGAAAGATGCAACAGAGAATATTACTCTCTATCAAATTTAAGGGGCTCTTTGATGCCTTTTCTTTATCATTCTTTTATAATAAATGAAGTAACGCAATTTAATTATACACCATCTACATAACTTCAAAGCCAATGGAAATTTGTTAAATGTATTATGGATAGGATGTGGCGTAAAATCCCTTGTTAATATTTCTCTACAGGATCGTGCTCTTAATGGAAGAGCACTTAAGTCATTTGCTTTGTATCAATTCACATCACTGAGTGATTACCTGTAGTTTAAGATGCCATTGTCAAGGATGATGTATCGGAAACCTCAAATAAATAATGAGAGTAAGTGAAAGATTTAAATAAGTAATGATTAATTGAAATAAGCAATTGAAACTGCTACTGAAAAAAAATCCGATACAAACAATGGATCACTATTATAAGCTTCATCTAATTGAATGAAGATGAAGATTTCGATTGTTTTTCTTTTGTTACTTTATTTCTGATAATAGTTCATGTAAAGTAAACAAAGAATTATAACAAAATAATTTCTTAGCTTCAGGCAAATTCACTAGTTAGATTAGAAATTATTATTTAAAACGTAAGTTTTTTTATTGAAAAGTTAAATACAATTTATTTTTCTTTGAGAATTCATTCAGAAATTTAGCTTACATTCAAGAAAAACGGAAAGATGTACGACTTATAGATATTCCATTTCTATTTTTAAAAATGTAAATCAGTTCAAAGTACAAATGGAAAGAATAAATGGAATGAAATTGTCAAAGGAGGATTCATTTCTTGTTGATTATTTGATATTATAATCTTTATAAGTGGGTTTAATGAAATGAAAATCTAAATTATAAGAATTTTAAAACAATAAATGTAAAATTAGAGAATTAAAAAAAATCATATTTCCAATAGTTTGGTCCTGAAGGAGGAGTGAGACATGATACTGTAGGTCCGTTTTTTGAGGGATTTCCTCA
>JAFIDM010006943.1:75896021-75906470 GCA_023159025.1 Thereuonema tuberculata
TTAGAAGAAATGAACTACGAGATTTTCAAGATGGATGACTCTCGAGTAAAGCGGATATTAAATACCTGTAAAGAAAGGTTAAAGTTATTGCAAAGGTTTTAATAGAGATCATAAATAGTTTGGATCATTAAAGTAAATAAAATGAAGATAATAATTATTTATTCTATAGTTAAAGAAATCAAGAGACATTAACTTAGAATCAGCGACTTGTAAAGAAAAGATTATTATTCAAGTAGAAATAATAATAAGTAATGAATGAAGATTCAAGATAATACTATAAAGATAATTACAAGTGGTAAATATTATTGAACATTAGTGAAATAGACTTTAGTGAAATAATAGAACACTTTCGATAAGAATGAAATAAGCCGCGTGAAATATTCGACTTAAAGAGAATAGGAAATAATAGTTATAGTGTTATTTCAAAGAAGCTATAGTGAATATATAAAGGAACTTAATTATCATACAAGTAAATAATACATTATGAATAGTCAATAAAACTAGTGTTTACCGAACTTTAGGAAAACCAAAAGAAATAATAAATAGTGATTCATTATATAAGATAACTGTGAATATAAATATCGTGCAAGTGTTAAAGGATATTGCTAGTTACAAATTGAGAATAATAATAAGAGACTAAATTAAAATTTAATTTAGAAAGATTTTGAATACTATTAGCATTGAAGATAATAAAGAACTCTAGAACTTTCAAATAATGAACTTCAATCAAATGAATTAATATTTATTATAAATGTAAAGAAGACTAACTGTTTTATAAATGTTTTTGATTTAAAATTATTTTGTCAAATAACATTTATTGAAATTTAACACATACTTTTAGTTGCTTTGCTGAACCAGTAGGGGCTATTATGATTAAATGAACTTTAATTATTTTAAAATTTCATAATATTAATCATTCAGCCCGAATATTAAGTATTTTAAATAAAGATATTTTTTTCCAACACAATACATAAAAAGAAGACACCGACACACAAATTTAGTTTAAAAAGTTATTAATACACATTAAAAAAAGGTACAAAGGACCGGTTTCGCTCCTACAACAGAGCTTTCCCAATTTGATTAAAAAATGAATGTACATGCTCTAAAATACAATTTGGCCCAAAGAAATTAACATAACAGTAGCTGCGAACCAATGAGGACACATGAATCAATGATGCGATATCTGCAACGTTAATCACGTCTGACGTCACCGGGTATGAGATGAGGACGAAGGGTGTGGCTGCTGAAGAAGCGGCTATGACGTGGGTAGACCTAACAGTAAAAAAAAAAAAACTAACGAGAAAAGAAACCATGAAATTGTATATTTAATGATGGGAAAAAAGTAGTTTATTAGTTCTGTAGTCAGCTATAGCTTGAACAGAATTTTTTTTAATGTGTATTAATAATTTTTTAAACTAAATTTGTGTGTCGGCGTCTTCTTTTTATTTACAAATGCATACGTTAAAATTCATGAGTAAAAGCAATATAAATGACTGAGCTTTGTTTACAAAACAGTCCCCTATCATCCACCTCTAGCCATGCAAACAAGCACCGACTCTTCTCCCCTAATCCTTTCCTTATTTCTATGTTCCCTAACGAAGTATAATCGGGCCCAGCTTCTTCGTAGAAATAGATTTTCCACTGCGTTAATGTCTCTTAACCCTTCCAATACATGTATGCTCATGAACCACGGTAACAGAGTTATACTACGCATGTTGTGTTCAGTACCACAGCCTTCTGGAGTTGTACATAAGTATTTGTGTGAAGTCCTAGTGAGCTGAGGCTGTGGTGCAATGTGTGAGATACTAGACCAATGGTGGACAGGATTCTGTCTCCACTACTTTTGGAGCTCGTGAGCTACATCGGTGTATTTACTGATCTTGTCTGCGTTAGTTTTCTGCAAGTTCTTGCTGATAGGCAATGCAATATCAATGGGAGAGTCCGTTTGTTGGCCTTATCAACAAGTGTGATGTCAGGTCTGTGAGATGTATGATTTTGTCTGTGTGAATTGGGCGAGGTCTGTTGTGATGTATGATTTTGTCTGTGTGAATTGGGCGGACCCAGAACAGTTTATATGAGGGTAACTCTAATAAGCTTTGTGGTGTGCATTTGTAGTTCGGGACCGTATTCTTAATAAGTGAGTATTTGTGTGCAAGCTGTTGATGAATAATCGACGCTACCTGATTGTGTCGGTGGAGGTAGTCTGTTTGGGAGAGAAGGGACAGCCTGATATTATGTGGTCGATCGTTTCATACGTAGTGTGGCATTTCCTGGATGTATTGTCATGTGTGCTTGCGTCATTGAGAATGTGTTTTTGTAGTTGCATGTAGGAATGACTTGGTCGTGTATCACGATCATATCTCTTCATCCTGTCTCCCGAAACAGCTCACCAATCATCAATCATCTGTTCGACGCTTCCAAGTCGACATGAGGCTGACCGAGTTTGCGGTGATGTCTGCCGTTGAGTTCTTTCCGAGCTCATAATTCACGCAGCTGCTGAATGTGGGTGTCGAGGTGATGAGTGTTTGAGAAAATTTTCAGAGATCCAAATGAGTGAGGTGTGTGTCAGTCTTGACAATGACTGAGTGGAGTGAGCAGTGTTGTCCTTTTTGTAGTATTTTGTAGTATTCCCTAAGTGTGTGAACTTCTTTTTCATGTAGGTTGATGAGTCCTCGTCCTCCCTCCTTGCGAGGAAGAGTTATCCTTTCCGTAGCGGACTTGGGGTGGTGTATGTTGTGTTTCGTGAATGTAGTGCGTCTTGTGCGTTGTAGTGTTTCGAGTTCGGTGTTTATCCATGGAATTATGCCGTGCGAATATGTTAGTGTGGGGACGGCAAAAGTGTTGAAGGCTTTAATTTCATTTCTGGCGTTGAGTTGTGTTTTGAGGATGTTTTGAGCGAGAGCACGGTATGTGTTCTTGAGTGCATTTTTGATGTTTGTGTTGTCAATGACGCGCGCATGCTGGAAGCCCAGGTACTTGTAGGCCTCTCCCTCTTCCATGGATTGGATGGCCAACCCATGGTCCAGTTCAAAACCCTCCAAATTCGAAGTCTTCCCACGTGTTATGTGTAACTTGCGGCATTTGTCGATTCCAAATTCCATCCCAATGTCTTCGTGAACTGTGAGATGATTATTATTATTATAACGAAAAGTTTCAAACCATGGGCTTCCCAGCAAAGACAATACGGCGGGTCAACGATCAAAGCACATATTGCCAAGTGTAAATAAAAAAAAAAAGAAGTGTGGAAAAATTGTAAGGGATGTGTCATTGTTCAATAAATTTTCTAACTATATGTGTTATATTGAATATCACAGCCTTCTCGAGTTGTGCATAAGTGTTTTTGTGAAGTTCTATTGTGCTGAGGCTGTGGTTCAATGTATGAGGCACCAGACCGGACAAAACGATGAGTACAACACGTACTCGGTCCTCCTTCCTCTGCTGCTGTGCTAGGAGCTCGTGTGCTAGGTTTTTGTTTTTACTGATCTTGTCTGCGTGAGTTTTCTTCAAGTTCTTGCTGTTGGCACTGCAATATCAATGAGTTAGTCTGTTGACCTTATCAACAACGGTGATGTTAGATCTGTTGTGATGTATGGTTTTGTCTGTGTGAATTGGGCGGTCCCAGTACAGTTTATGTGAGGGTAACTCTAGTATACTTTGTAGTGTGTAGTTGTAGTTCTCGATCGTGTTCTTAATAGTGTTAAGACAGTGTTTGTTATTATTATTATTATTATTTCGAAGCATTTTTATTTCTATCATTTTTATCTTTCAAGTACAGTCAACGCCCATTTTTACAGAATGATAAATTCTATACTGTGATATTCCTTTATCGAAAAACCTATGTTGAATTTGTTCTACTCTATTCATTATTAATAGATTACACTAACAAGTTTATTTTCGAACTCAAAATATATCTACAAAGCCCACAGAATCAATCAAACATCTCATATTTATTTTGATTTGAAAAACCCTCACGGATTTATATTACCCAGTCAAAGGTTACCAAAATGTTGAATTGTAAAAGTGAGATTTATACACATAATGACACAGAAAGACCATTCGAAAGACAAGTCTAAATGTAAATTTCCTAAAAAATCTAGACACATATTTTATTGAAAAACTAAAAAACTACATGAATTTACAATTTAAAGATATTTTGTATTCATATCATCTATGGTTACTGTAATTTCGCATTACTATTATATTGAGAAAATAATAAAATAGAATAACATTCTTCATGTATGATATCATAACCATAGTATCTTTCAATTCTTCGATAAATTATTATTAAAATTCTAGTCTATATTATATTGTAGTTTTAAGGAATGGAATTACTGAATTTTTGATAAGCATGGAAGAACATTATTTTCATCAAAACCAAACGTGCATGAGAGAAACAGTAAAACCCAGTGATTCAAAATACTTATTGATATAAGCCCAGTTTCAAAATTTTATATAATTCTGTATTTCATTCTGTTTATTTTACATTAAATTTTATATAATTTTATATTTCCTTCTGTTTATTTTACATTAAGTAGTATTTCGTATGTTGATTCTTTGAGTAAGATAGTATCACCAATACTTTTACATCAATGAAGTCAAGTTTTATTTGTAAAGTTTTAATTTCGTTTTAATTTCTAAAAGTTTTATTTCGTATCTTTTTTTTATCAAAAGATCCGAGCAGTGTGAGACGAACAAATAAAATATATAAATATTCATTCTCCCAATTAAAGATCACCATCTACTTTACGATATTCGTGAATCATGAAGTTTGAATTCCTATAATTCTGGAAATAGCTTTTCTTTTGATACATATCCTGAAATCAGTTAGCTTAAGACTTTCTAAGTATCTTCCTGAAAGATTTTTTATGTTAATCTTCATCGAAGATAGTTCCCGTAATGCTTTTACCATGTTGAAGTAAGAATTTACGATTTGGCTCCAGACGGAAAATGACTTGCAATCACTCTAAATTGCAGCTTAACCTTCGAATTTGGAAAATTCAACTATTCCAATAAAAGAAAGAAAGAAGTGATTTTAAAAAAGTCGAACTTTTTGTTTTTTTGGTTCCTTTTATATTATTTTAATATCATTGAGGCTTTAAATATAATAGTAAATACTAAGTTAATTTCTGATGGACTATAGACTTCAGAAAATCTGAAATCTTCGTCAGGATTCAAATTTAAATTTAAGCTTACCATCCAGCAATTAATGATTATTAATATACTACGATGGGCGCCATTTGATTATGTCAGAAAAGTGAATTTTATATCTCATGAATAATTTCGTCTGGTAAGTATCTTCATCTTTAGTTAACCTAAAGTTAATGATACGCCATCATTTGAATATTTATAGTTAAAAATTGTTGTTCATATTGGATGATCTTGTCCCACAAATCTAAAACTCTAAAATATTGTAAGTGATAATAATTTTTAGGAAAGAATGAGTTATTTTGATCGATCGTCTCATCTATGATCCCAATTTCCCCAAAAAATATTCCAAAACAAGCTCACATTCAGTAACTTTCATATGCCACTCAAATTTATGCTTCCTACAAGAACGAAGATAAGAAGGATGACAATTAATCATTTTAGGAATCTCACTGACATCGATTGTTAAAAAATTGAAGTGTATCAACTTTTGCTGAATAAGTAAAACTTAGTTATGCGATATTCTATATTATTATTATTTATTATTCCTTGAACGTGCCTATACTATTATTGCAGTTTCAAATAACTTTAAAATTGTCTAAAGCTTCTACTAAACTTGAACTCAATAGCTTTGTACTATTAAATTATCTTGAGCCTATATTTATAAATCATTAAGTACAATACGTGGCTAATATGTTATTCTACGTTCCAAATTTTAGTAACAAAACTTTATTATTAAAAAACTCCATACTTTTAATAGCGATTTTTCACAGGGTAATAACCTTTACCTACTTCTTCAGGCTACATTTTGAAAAAATTAAAATCAAGGCAGTTATAACAAAGAATACGCCGTGTACAGTAAGGTTGATAGTGTATCAAATTATTATTTAACGCGGTTAAAACAAAAAATAAATTTAAAAAACAGACTCATTATTCAACCATTATTCTAATAAAAAATTAAAATAAAGATTCATTTACTTAACAATTATCCTGATAAAAATTAAAATACAAATAAATGGTTATGCACGTTTACAATATTTTTTTGAAATTTTCAATTAATAATTTTTTTTCAGAATAATGGTTGAATAATGAGCCTGTTTTTTAAATTTGTTTTTGGTTTTAACCGCGTTGAATAACAATTTGGTGCGTTATTACGAACGTTATTCTTTTGTTGTAATTGTATAATGCTTATTCTTTGTTATAATTGCCTTGATTTTAATTTTTTCAAAATGTAGCCTGAAGAAGCGGGAAAGGTTATTACCCTGCGAAATACAGCTGGTAAAAGTATGGAGTTTTGTAGCCATAAACAAATTTTGTAATAAAAAACAGTGAATTAGATTATATTCCAAATTTATGACCTCACATCCCTCCGACTCCACATTTGTTTTTAATAGCCATTATAAAACAGCCAATTAATACTTGAAATGTAGTGAGATCAGTCATTATGTTTTTAAGGTAGACCTATCAAAGCCAAGTCCCTGATACGATGCAATAGCCAAATTCACATACAATGAGATTAAATTATTTTAGACTCAGTTTTCTCCTGAGAAAGGAAAAAAAAAACCTCAAAAACGTCGTGACAGAACATAAAGTTTATTTTCCTTAAAGGAAGTTATTCTATTACTTTTTTTTATTAAAATTATTTTTATTTTGAAAAGAAATATATAAATAAAAAAAATAATATTAAAAATAAAAATAAAGTGAAAAGCCTAAGTTGATTTCATATGTCTGCTGAACACAAACACAATTTCGAAATGAAAATTTAAATCGGTATTATTTTTTAAAATTTTTTCAAGCCATCTTAATCACATGCTCTAGTCTAATCAAATTATTGAATTAACTAGAAGATTAATACCCGTATTCCCTTTGAGTACAGAGGTTCGGTTCTCATGTGGGTTTCGTTGATGGTGGCGATTCGCGCTGGGCAGGTTTTCCCGGGGTTCTCCCGTTTCCCCTGCATTTTCTCACGCCATTCTTTCTCAGTCTTTCTCTTCGTCTGTCCTTATTTCCGTGGGATAGCACATTAGATCTTTCACGTCGCGGCGCTCGGCTTCTCTGCCACCCACGCTCACCGCATAATACCCATATTCAATAAAACGTCGATCTGAAATCCATTATTTTATTTCTATTGTTTTTTCTATACGACTTTTTGTGACCTTCCCTCGTTAATGTGCCGACAAGGAAGTCTCTTCGCAATCCTTGGTCGTTTATTCGACGATTATCCAAAAAGTGATTGAATCAGAAACCTTGTTATTAAAATTCTGAATAATACAGAGAGCTAGGAGTAATTGATATGTTTTACGGATGGACTGTTTCCAATTAAATGTAAATACAAGTAAATGGTCTTCAATTGAGAGATTCCATTGAGAATCATTCATCACTAATTACAAGTCAGCAGCTAATATCCTTTAGTTTGAGTAATTTGCATATATTAATTTCCTGACTTAATTCGACGGAATAATTTCCGGTGGGATTCAATTTGTCAATTCACCCCAAAAGAATTTTATGTAAAAAAAAAAAACAAACAAATGGGAAGAGGAAAAAAAATGAAAATAAAGCACGAGATCACTGTTGCCCCGAAAACAAAAGAACAACAAGATTCTAACATCAATTTCTAAATAAAATGAAGTTTTCGATAAAATTAGTCTTAATCTCAGAATAACTGTATAATATTCAGGGAAGAATTAAAAAAATCTACAAAAATAAAGGTTGGTTTCTAAAATTTTATTTAGGATTATCAAAATTCACGCGATGATAATTAAACTTAATAATTATTTTTGCAGCAATATTTTATTATAAATGCGAAGCCAATAAAAAATATTTATTTCCTATTTTTTTCATTATAACTTCTTCATGTACACAAGATGTAAATGAATACATCCAACAAATTTCTAGGGTGCTTATAGTTGTGGATATAATATACTTTCTGATGAGGAACATGGATTCGGAAACGCACTGATTCCCTTTTACACCCTTTGTTTTATTCACTTAAGTAGTTTGAACGGTTTGGCATGATTTATTTAATTCAGGGCAGTAGATTGTTTCGTATACTATTGTCGTTAGCATAACATAGAATGAACATGAAATCAGTAAGCTTAAAAGAAGTTATTATATTGTTTCATTGCATTTTCTTTAGAAGTGATGCTCAATCTACGACCACAATTTTGATGCAAGCGCTGCACCTGGGATGTTCTGATGCACTCTCTAAATATGTCTGGCCTGATTACTGATTGCATACTATCATCGTGTTGCGCTAACGGACCACAATGTTATGCGACAATAATATACTGCCCTGTATTAACTAAAACATGCCAAATCGTTCACACTACTGAAGTAAAATAAATAGGGGGTGTAAAAGGAATCGGTACATTTCCGAACCCAAGTTCCTCATCAAAACGTGTTCCATGTTCACAACCCTATACGCCCTAGAAGTTTGTTGCATATATTCATTTATATCCTGAATATGTATTCTTTTGTACGAACAAAACAAAACAAGACTGACGAACTACTTGAAATCTATTATCAATAAAAGCTTTTACATCTGATCATTCAATTGTTGACCAGTTTGTTATTATTTCAAGATCCTGTGAAATTCCTGATAAAAGGTAATTCTTCCAGACACGCTTATTCCTTTTACCATTTACATTATTCCAGAAACGCTTATAGTTAATATCTTCTATGCTATTGTGAAGAATAGGTTTTACTATTTTAATTCCTATTTTTATCTTTTTAAGATAAATAATTTTAATTATATCTAAATGTTGTGCTTACATATTTATTGTCTTTTTAATTTCATTTTATGTTTATTTTGAATTAAGTTTTTTTGTTGAATTAATTTCTTAAATTTTAAATTTAATAATGTATTATAATCAACATCTTGGATGATAATAAAAAGAAACGAACATTTTTTTTTTCCTTGAAGGAGAAAATTTTCAAAAGCTAATTAGAGACCCAGTATCGAAAGGAAGCACTTACGTTAATTCTGTCATCAACTTTACAAACTACAAGTCGGATAGACATTGGTCATATTTTATTGGAACTCTTGTGAGATTGTGCAAAATACGAGGTGGCGGAAAATACAAAAAATTACAGTAAAATGAACATGAACTTTAACAAAACCATAACTACCCGTACGTGTGTCATTTTCTACAAATAATGAATTAAAAAAATATAAATTTAATTTTAAAAAAATATAGAAAAGTAAAAAATTTAAAAATAAGATAAAAAACATTGCCTAGATCGTTATTTCGAACCAAGATTATTGGAGCGACAACGCAATGTACAAGTCACTTTAGCGAAACGAAGATAAGCTGAATACAATCACTCAGAACGCCTGTAAGGTATTCAGAACACTATTTTCAAATTATTATCAAAAGACAAGAATAGGAAGTGATCACAGATCGAAACTAATATTTTCTACCATCTCATGGTTCCAATAACATACGACTTATGTCTCTATATCCAACTTGTAGTTTTTAAAGATGGCGGCGAATGGACGGACAGAATGAATTTAAAAACTTCCTTCACTTAATATTGTTGATTAGATTTCGATTAGAGGGCCTCTAATAAACTCATGAACATTTTCTCCTTAAAAAAAAAAGTTGTTTTGCTTGTAAATGACGGATAAATATTTATTTATCTAGAATTTTATTTTGTTTGATGATCGATTGTTGCAGTTTTTATCAAAACATATTTTGTAACAAAAAGCACAAATCCCAAAAATTTCTCTACTTTAAAATTTGTTTTCACTTTTGTTTTTACTGTTTACATAAGTTTGTATGGTCTTTGGATTATTTAGGTTTTAATTAGAAAAATATGTTCTGAATTAGGAAATTACTTAAGTTATTACATCAGTGAAGATGGTCTATTTTGATGAACATAATAAGAACGTATGAAAATTAATTGGTTTAATGATCATATCAGCCCTCAGCTTATAGTGAAATCGTATCAGAAAGATAAATGATCCAACTTATATTGGTATATTGATGAGTTTGTTTTCTGCTTTACTACTTGACCGTGAAATTATTGGACCTAAGAGAAAATGGAAGCAGAACAGAGGAGGTAAATTTAATCACATTTCTTTCTCTTAGAAGCTGCAGAGAAAATATTTTTATTGTGTTTCTATTCTGAATAACTTAAGCGTCTGTTTAGAAGTTATCAGAAAAACTATTAAGTTTAGAATAGGTTAAATAAAGGTGAGGAATAGCTCGATTGTGCTGTCTACCATCCTAGCCTTTGTATTCCATGCACTCGCAGATTGTTTGAGGCCATTTAAACTATTCGTCAGTTGACATATTTATTCCG
>JAFIDM010006943.1:75943911-75961144 GCA_023159025.1 Thereuonema tuberculata
AAAGTTCATTCTGACTACCCTCAACTGATGATCGCCTAATAAGCGTGAAACAGGCTTGTCTTGAGGTGTCAGATGAACATTGGTCTCAAATTTTAATGTGTTTACATATCTTTTAGGCATTTTTTCTTTATTTTGATGCCGTAAGAAATTCATTTGAGGCTGGCAGAGCCCAGCACATGGATTTTCTTTTTCTTTATTTTTAATGTGTTTTTATGTTTTTAGTTTATAGTCATGGAGGTTCCACTGCTCTTCCTATTCAATTATTTTTGATGTTAGTATATTTCTTAAATTCTTACAATTATTATAATATTGCTCATTATTTTCATTATTTTTATATTTTTTAAAAAATTTGTTTCTCATTTTTATTTCTTCAATTAATTCTTTATTTATCTATTCTTTATGTATTCGATCACCTTTATTCTGTCTATCACAGTGTTTTTTACTATAAGAAACTCCTGAATAATAATTAGAAATTACTGATTCATTTGTGTAATAAGTTATATATCTTTTGGATTTATTAAATTCACTTAAAATATTATTATATAGAACATTTGGATCTTCAATTTCTGTGTTATTAATTCTTTCTAATAAACCCTGTAAATTCTTTTCTAATAAACATTAATCAATGTTTTTATATTTTTTTCTTACATATTTTAATTTTTTATAGGTACTGTTTATATTATGTATGCTATCTAAATTTATACTCTAAATAATAATAATAATAATGACAAGTGGCGAGCTGTTTGGGGTAACAGAAGGGTTCATGATCGCGATACAGGATCAAGTCATCCCCAACTACAAGAAACACATCCTACACTTCGCAAACACACAGGACGACAGATGCAGGAAATGCCACACTACGCATGAAACGATCGACCACATAATATCAGGCTGCCGCCTTCTATCCCAAACAGATTACCTCCACCGACACAATCAGGTAGCGTCGATTGTTCATCAACAGTTAGCACACAAACACTCACTTATTAAGAACACGGTCCCGTACTACAAGTACATACCACAAAGCATATTAGAGTCATCCTCACATAAGCTGTACTAGGATCGCCCCATTCACACAGACAAAACCATACATCACAACAGACCTGACATCACACTTGTTGATAAGGTCAACAAACAGACCTATCTCATTGATATTGCAGTGCCTATCAGCAACAACATGCAGAAAACTCACGCAGACAAGATCAGTAAATACACCGATCTAGCACACGAGCTTCAGAAGCATTGGAGGCAGGACCGAATACGTGTTGTACCCATCGTTCTGTCTGCCACTGGTCTGGTGCCTCACACATTGCAGCACAGTCTCAGCACACTAGGACTTCACAAAAACACTTATACACAACTGCATAAGGCTGTGGTACTCAACACAAGACGCATAGTTAGGAAATTAATGGACACAACCACACATCCCTAATCATTCTTGCACATGTCTTTACACTTGGCAATATGTGCTTTGGTCCTTGACCCGCCATATTGTTTTTGCTGGGGAAACCCAAGGTTTGAAACATACAAACATAATAATAATAATGCTCAAGAAAAAAAACAAACGTTGTGCTTTGAGAAAAATTCTTCGTTAAGCCTCATAAAAGAAATTTTTTATTTTCAAAAATAATATCCTTTTCTCAGACAATTCATTCGAACAAATAATTATTTCGTATCTAAAAAACATTAACAACCGTAACCTTACATGCGTAATGTCATTCATTAAATATTATGTTTCATTTTTAATATTATAAAAAAGATATGAATTTCCATTTTACTCTTCCAATAATTAAGATTAAGAATTCTATCGAACAAATCTGAAATTTAGATTTTTTTATTTAAAATTTTATTTCATTGAGCAATGTTTGATCTAACAAAGGAAAGAAAAAACCCTGAAAAGTTTTTCACTAGGAAAATCCCCGTTCTTTGTACGGGTTGCAATGATGTGGATGAGAAAGAAATTGAAATTGTAAGATCATTTCGAAATGGCAGGGAAAAGCATTGGAGACCGCTTAACTCAGATCGTCACACGCTTCATGGTCATTCCCCAGCCCTACTCCCACCCAAAGGAAAAAATTAAGAAGTTTTATTATTATACTGTTTACATTGTCTACACTTTGGAACCATTCTACATTGCCAAATTTCAAGTTTCCAGCAGGTTGGGAAGTACGCTAAACATTTCAAACAGACACACACACACGCACAGACATCCACAAATTTCCGTTTTATATTGATGTAAAAGATTTCAGTTGTTGTTTTTTTCTTCATGGTCAGCACTATATTAATCTTGTAAGAATGTAAAGTAAATTAAATTAAAACTGAAATAATTTCAAAAAAAAGATCTCATTTATATCAAAAAAATGGTTTTATTTTATTTATTTATTTATTTATTAAACAAAATAGTCTCTGTCAAAATTTAAAATAGAACTAAATCTGTTTGAAAATAATATTTAAATTTCTGAGAATATTTTATCCTAATTGAAAATCTGTCGTAATACATTTTAGAATTCTTGATTAGGATTCCTTATTATAGTAATTTTTAGAAGCATCGGGAAAGATACAATAACATTCAATTGACTTTTCATTTCCCACCATCAAGTTAAAATTATTAATTTACTCATATAATTTACCTTGTCACGAAAAATAGAAATCCAATTTTAAACATGATTTCCAAAGTAAATACTTAATGGGCCTTTCCTGTTATCTATTCACCATTTTGGTGTTATCTCCCCGCCACTGTTTTTTGACTCTGTTTTCATAGTGTACAGTACGAAAAAAAAAAAAAAACTTTTTCCTTTAATTAACGCAAGATTAGGTTGGTTGAGGACGAACCCTTTCCCAAATGTTTCATTTGGAAATACGAAGGGAAAAAAACACATTTTTCCAGTTAGGAATAGTGGCGAAATAGTGGCTTTCCAGCAAATAAGGAGGGAAGATAACAGGAAAGATCCCAATTAATTACTTTCTGTAGCTATTCTATTGCTTTTACAACCTGGAACACGAAGGAAGGTTTAACAGCTACATTTTACTTGAAGAAATTATCCACAGGTTCGAACTAGTTCCATTTCGTCAAACAAACTTCCCACAATGGAATTTTTCTGCTTGCTTAACTTTCTGAATTAATGGAAAGGTCTATAGTTATTATAGAAAGGTCAATAATACCTCATCGGGTAAATGCGTTTTGACATCATTTCAAATCTCATGTGATCACAAAAACGAAATTTTTAAAATTTTCAATCTGACCTCAAATCAAATGACAGCAAAAAGTGTAAAAAAAATTATTTCTGAGAATTAACAGTTTTGTATAAAAAATATTAACAAGTTTCTGAAAGAACTTAAAGCCAAAATGTCTTAAAATATTATTCTTATAAAAAATACTTAAAATGTTATTCTTAAAAAAATACTTAAAATGTTATTTTAAAAAAAAAACATATTTAAAATGTTATTCTTAAGTAAAACGAAACCAAATTATCAATCTACTTTATTTTGAAATCAGAACATCTACTGAATAATTTAAACAGAACAAAATTCTTATATTGAAAAAAGAAAACAAAATGAAAATTCGCAGTGTTTAATAGTCTAAATTTTATTTATCTCAATCCACAGATCAAAGCTATTTAGAAGAATGGGTAATAGGATTAACTATGTAAAATAGATATTCAGTCGACAGCATATCTCTAATCAATACCTTCTTAAATACAATATTTCTTTTTTTTATTACAAGAAACTTCTTCAGGATAAGCCAGGACAGGAAAATCTTTTCCTCATCTAGAATTCGTTTATAACCTATTCAATCAACTTTAAAATTAACACTCCATTTATATACAACATACTCTTAGTAACAGTATAACAATATAACATAATCTTACTAACAGTCAAACCTATATTATTATATACAACAACTGATCAATACGACATCATCTTTACTAACAAAGAAATCTTTAGTAATAATTACAGATAATAATTTAACCTTTTTCTTTTTCAACATATTTCACTGAAATGCTCATAGGCTATCTCGCTTACTTTTAAAAAAAAAATGTTTTTGTTCATACATAGCATTAATTTTATTATGCTTGATTCAATCATTAGTCTTCTTGAATTTGAAAAAGAATATCCACTACAGAGTGAGCATTATGTCTGTAACCCTACAGTGGTCTGCCCAATCAAATATATTACGTCTACCATTTTTAAAGGCACTGATGTGTTCGAATACCCTCTCTTTTAATGTCCTACCTGTACTTCCATAATAATTTTCATGCCAATCTCTGCATTCCAATTTATAAATAACACTCATCTTATTCATCTTTTTTTAGTTTCCTCTTTTTTGTTGTTTTTTATAAATCTGGCTTTATAATAGGGGTAATTATTTGATTTCAAATGTTTTCTATGATGAAATGGTTTTCTAAAGAAGTTTTGCTGTCTTTAAGGGAGCCTTTCACAACGATAAAAGTTTTCGTAGGGGAGAAAGGGCAGTTGCTCTGATACACATACACATCCTCACATAGATACACATATTGACTGAATGTTTTCTCTTCATTTTCCAAAGAATGCTTAGACTAAAATTAAAAATTGCGTAATTTTCATATACAAATTCAGCAAAGGATATTTCAAAAATGGGAATTTTCCATTCAATTTTTTCAGAATGTTCAGAATCATTTTGAGTATTCTAAAATTATGTGGAACAAAACCCCATACAATAAACAAATTCAGAATTCTATGCAGTTGTTTTATCTATTCAGGTTTATGAGATATAGTCCAGGGAAATTAGACATTTACCCGGACATTTGAAATAACAAGCTGAAAATTGATAGAAATGTTGAGAATAGTGTTCTGATTGATATCCCAAAATTCCCAAAAAATCCATCTTGGGGAAAATCCGCCATTTTAAAAAAACCGCCCCCATCGTGGATATTTCGAGTTTTAAGCATAGCGACTAAACCGAGCGTCTCAATGTATTCGTTTTTGCGTCAAATTACGTAATTCAGGCTGCATTACCTTCCGAAACACTAAAAATTAAAACCACTGAAAAACAAATTTTAAAAAGTGGCGCATATCTTGGTATCGAACACTTGTTCTAAGACAAGTGAAAAGTGCTGATTTAAAATATGTAAATCATTTGTCTCCATCACCCACCGTTTTTTAGATATACTCCTTCAACCATTTATATTTCACTAGACCAATTATTGTTACATGGAGTACTAATGCACATTGCATTAGCTAAGAAAATAGTGAGATTGAATGACATGACACATATACTATATAGTGATATCTAGTTCAAGATATAATACACACATAAAATCCATACACACTGAAAATACTTCCTTAATTTAAGATGTGTTTAGTTTGAATTTCTTGTCTGTAGACTTGCATTTGTGCTGAGCATTTAGCATGTCACGCTGAAGTGTCCAGCAGTAGTCAGCCAACATTGCTGCACTCCATCGACCCTGATACAGTGACTCCATCACGTAGATGTCCTGGTGAAAACGTTTACCATGTTCGTCACTGACTGAACCTAGGTTTTCGGGAAAGAAGTCAAGATGTGAGTCGAGGAGGTGAATTTTGAGGGGCATGTTGACAGCCAGCTGTTTGTACGCTCGGATGCACTTCTTCACAACATTTTTACATAGTTAGCAGATTTATAAATTCCAAGGAAAGTGGCTACAACTGATTTGAATGCAACCCATGCATTTTTTTCGGTATCATTCAGTAAGTCTTGGAAGTGGGTTCAGCAATTACCTTCCTTACTTTTTGACCTATGAACACAGCTTCTTTCACTTTCGCATAACTCAACTCTGGAAACTTGTTGCACAGGTACCGAAAAGCATCTAAGTCGTTGTCTAGTGCCATATCATAGGAACTCCGAATGCCAGATGGTTGTTTTTCTTCGCCTTCCCTATCCAACCGTGCAAGTTGCATGCACATGTGAACAGATGAACTGAGGTGCCCACGATTACCAGTATCCACCTTTAAATCGAAGTATAGTTCATATGCTTTCTTCAGAAACGGTGTAAAAGTCTTCCGATGGGATTTGTCTGTTAGATAGCGCACACATAGCAAAACAGATCTGGTGAATATATGCCCTTTGGACGCCATAATATCGCCTTAAACTGACAATAAAAAAGATTAGTAATATGATATC
This sequence comes from Thereuonema tuberculata, assembly GCA_023159025.1. Classification (NCBI taxonomy): domain Eukaryota; kingdom Metazoa; phylum Arthropoda; class Chilopoda; order Scutigeromorpha; family Scutigeridae; genus Thereuonema; species Thereuonema tuberculata. The sequence goes on from JAFIDM010006943.1 coordinate 75,950,048, forward strand.
GAAAATGTTTTAAAGTAGTACCTTAAATATAACTACTGTCGAAGACGACAAAAATATTCTGTGGCTTTGCCTGAAAAATTACAAAAAAACGTGGGGGTAAAAAAAATTGATGAACGGTGTTCCATGAAAATTAATTTTTGTCAATATCTTCAAAACCATAGGTGATAGAGCAAAACGGTTTTCAGATTTGAAATCAGCTTAAAAAACTACATTAGAAAAAGTAAACACCATGCCAGATATTTATAGCTTGTTTATCAGTGTAATTACAGACCAATTGTGGTTCTTGAGAAATAATAATAATTATGAAAATGCGACAAACGAAAATTGATCTAAAATTATAATAAATGTTATTATAACATAAAAAAAATAATCAAAGAAGACTTCATAACACAAGGCGTGAAATATAGGCATAAGCAACAATAGAAATATATTATTAAGGGTAAAAGTTAGATAGCTTGTTTCGTGTTATCACTGGAGCTCGACTGCCTGTTCACTAATCTGCCTGGCCAAACTCTTTGACGCTAATGCATGATCTGAAGAAATATAACCTATATTAGCGTCAATTTAAGACAAGTAAAACAGTGTTCTTTAAATTTTGTAGATATTTAACGTTTCTTCGGCAACATGTCTGCCAAAGGTTCAACGTCGTCATCGCTATCCGAGTTAGAGCAGTCCATACGTTTTGTGCAGCCATGTCCTGGGCAGTAGCCGCACATACATGTGCAAGGAAAACCGTTTCTTCTGCACCTGCATCTCTTCTCGCAACCACAGTTACAGTTGCCGAATAGGATATTCAGTACCCGCTCCGGTACTGGTTCTTCTTTAGTTGGAATGGGTGTCAGCTGAACTGCATGAGCCATCCATCCCCACTCTGCTTCCGGTAGGCGATTCCCCATCCAAACTGGAACCTAGAATGAAACAAATTACACATTGAACAGCCTGTTTAAAAAGCTGTCGTGGTTGATAAAAACCCTCCTAACTGCAGTTTTAAAACAAAAAAAAAGATGCGCCAATGAGCAAGTTTTAAATTAGCCGAGTTTGTGCATGGCTCAACTCGCACAGTGTTTGGCTATCACGTAGTTCTCCTGCTTGGAAGAATTGGGAGACGGTGTACTCAAAGAACACAGTGACCGAGATGGTAAACGGCCATGTCTACGCTCTAGCTGTCCGCGCACATCTTTTGATGCAGCTATGGTTGGCGATATTCAGGATATACAAGACGCAGACTCTCTTCTCAGCGATCGCTTGAAACGAACACACTCAGACCACACTCTGGAACGACTTCGGTGGATGACGTTTTGTCGTCAGAGTACATCGTCTAGCCAGCAGAGTTGTTCGAAGCAAAGCTAAAAGCCCTCTTTTCATCTGGACGGCTCACTGCGAAGCTGTGGGTGCGATTCTTTTAAGATGGTTGGCATCATGCGTCTGTTTGTCAGAGCTGAACGTTCTGGAGTTTAGGTTCTTCACTTGCTGTGTGTCCAAAGAATGATTCCGTATTTCCACTCTGCGAGACATCTCAGCTCGAGGATGTTATAACTCCCTTGGAGTTCCGGCAATTTGTTAAGGAAGGCTGCTTCACTGTCAGGAGATCTGCAAAGTTCTGGTCAGGCATATGGACTGATATAACTATAGAGCAAGTGTTGATGAGAAACATGAAGACGGCGGGTGGGCTCAAACATGGACGTGGATTGACGGATAACGTCATTGCTCGATGGGTTTGTGCAATGCCTTCATCTGTACATGTAATCGACGCCACTGAAAGATTTTGTGGAGTCTTCGCCGAAATCTCCGACCAACATGTGGAGCTAAGAGAGTCTTCGCAAGTGAGAGATAAGGCAGACGTTCGCAAGATGGTAGACTGGCTCCAGTCCCACCATCCTTTTAACGACTCAACGATCCTTCTAATGTTCTTGTCTACCGGTATAGTAGCCGACGATACAGTTAACTGTGATGAAGCTCTCTCCCGTGGTTTGCAAGCAAGGAAATCAATCACAGGTCAACGATTCAGTAAAGTCCATTTAAAACGAAACAACAAAGTCACGACTTTTGCCATTGCATCTAAAACGGCCAAGATTAAAGACACTTTCGTCGAAATCAATCCTAACCAACTTTTTCACCGATTGCTGTGTTGTGCGTGACATGTTGACCTCGAGAAATACCTGACATATGAACTTGCAGCAAGGCCTCCAGCGGTGTTTGACGGGATGTTGATGCGGAAAGGCACTATGTCTGGATTGATCAACGCTTTAGAAGAGATAGCGCCGTCCAAGACAAACTTTCCAGTGAACGCAGAGTTTACAGTTCCTCCTGCACCGGGTTGTGTGGGCACGTCCAGGGAATTTCAGCCACATCTGTCTCCAGTATGTGAAGTACGTGGAAAATCAGTGGATGTAATACCACTTCTGCTCCGTTCTGAAAAGGCACAAAGGGATCTTTCAAGAAGTTCAAGCTTGTTTAAGGGAGACAGTGTCGGTCGTCAACTAATAATTCTAGGTTTGGATGGGGAATCGCCTGCCGGAAGCAGAGTGGGGATGGATGAATCATGCAAGTCATTTGACACCCATTCCAACTAAAGAAGAACCAGCACCGGAGCGGATACCGAACATCATATCCTGCAACTGTAACTGTGGTTGCGAGAAGAGACGCGGGTGAAGAAGACACGGTGTTCTTTGCACAAGCATGTGCGGCTACTGCGACATGGCTGCACACATCGTATGGACTACGATGACTCGGATAGCGATGATGACGTTGAACCTTTGGCCGCCGTGTTGTCATAGTAACGGTAAATAACTGCAAAATTTAAAGACTACTTTTTACTGTTATTAAATCGACGCTAATTTAGTTACAATTTTTCAGATCATGCATTACCAGTGAGTGAAAGATTTTCGCCAGTGAGTGAACAGCCAGTCGAGCTCCAGTGACAACACGAAATAAGCTACCTAACTTTTACCCTTCATAATGTATTTGTATTGCTGCTTTTGCCTGTACTTCACGCCTTGTGTTATGAAGTCTTCTTGGATTCATTTTTTTGTATGTTACGATAATATTTATTATAAATTTAGACCAATTTTCATTTGTCACATTTAAATAAATATTATTTTTTTTCAAGCACCAAAATTGGTCTATAATTATTAAGTTTAGTGTTTTGGATGAGAGCGCAGCCTGAATTAAGTAATTTGGTGCAAAAAACGAATACAATCAGACACTCGGTTCAGTCGCTATGCTTAAAACTCGACAAATCCACGATGGGGGCGGTTTTTTCAAAATGGCGGATTTTCCCCAAGATGGATTTTTTGGGAATTTTGGGATATCAATCAGAACACTATTCTCAACATTTCTACCAATTTTCAGCTTGATATTTCAAATGTCCGGGTTCGGCCACTTTTTTGTCTAATTTCCCTACACTAATAAAAAAAGGACATTGGATATAAAAAAATATAGCGTTTTGAATTGTTTCGTACTGGCACGCAAAAGTAAAACCAAAAATATATTTTTCCTAATTTCAATAACTAGTTTTGTATTTGATTTTCATTATTGTTTTACAAAGTAACCTTGAACAAAATTTAATTCGGATTTGCCCCGAAGACATTTGAAATGTAATTTTATAAATGTTTGCATAGGTTTGGGCATATATAAAATATTTATGTATTTATCTAAAAGACGATTATTGTAAGCACTGTTACTCAAGAACTGTTATTCTCATGCATTTTACAGTTGAATCATGTTCACTGAAATATTTGATTTATGTATATTTTAAAAGGATAGTTTCAACTGTTGAGATAACCGTAATTATTCTACAAAAGCATAGAACTTTCATTGGCATTATTTAAAGTTGTAATTAAATTGCAGAAAGGAAACCCTGAAAGCGGATCCATAAAGAATTTACTTAAAAACACTCCATGACAAAAAAAACCACATACAAAAGGACAAAAAAAAACCCATATAAATGAAGAGTCCAAGTAGTGTAAACATATAAAGGAAGAAGAGTGAAACTCCGTATATACTAACTTCTCATTAAATATGCAAATAATTTAAAGTTTAGTTTTCAAGAAATGTAACCATCCCTCTCATCGCTGTAGTGAAGTGCCTATCTCGTGGCACATATAATGCCCTCAGAATCTTACATTCTACTTCGTGTTCTATTCACATCCGTTTACCAAAATAGTAATGCCTCGACGACGTTCTTGAAAACCTTATGAGCAATTGCAGAACTTGGAGAAAAGCCGCATCATAAACTTGTGAAAGACCTGCTGGCTATTGTCACGACTCGCTTGATATCTGGATTCTAGTAACGCTTCTGTAAGAATCTGCTGTTCTCGATAGTTGCGTGACGGCAATCATTCACATCGCCAAGACTCCAGTCAGCTATTGTTCCCAAACTTTCCATCGACTATGTAGGAAACGTAATAGGACGTCAATTTAAACCATCTTGGGAACACCCGGAATTTGAAGCAGCAGCAGGATTGGCGTGATCTGCCACAAGACCCCATCAATAATTTTGTTTCATGTAGTGCTATGCCTTAAATGAGTATGTATATCACCCAGAGGCAGCTCAATGAAGTATTGCTACTAATGTCATAACGATGCTGTTATTGTTCAATAATTTTTTTTGCAGTGTGAATTTGAATCAGTTCTAATTCTCTTTATCGATATCGCACTTACAAAGTTTTATTCAAATAGGATGCTTTCTATAAAATGATTAAGTGTTTCTATAAAATGAATTTTTTTTTTCATAAAGTTAGTAAATTCTTATGGATCCTTTTGAAGGATTTCTTTTCTATGGACTTAAACTTTATGAAAATTCAATATCAGTACACTATTAGCATCAGGAAATATTCAGAAATTATTACATCACATTATATTACTGTTATTTTTTGAGGTAAAAATACGTAACGACTAGTTACGATCTGAAATTCACTGCAACAATTGTCAAGCTTTCCTCTTTGTTTCTAATAAAACATCCCGTGAACTTAATTTGATTGTTTTTTTCTGACGTTAATGGAAGTATCTAATGAAACATCAAAAGCTAACTTAATTATTCCTCAAGTGTTTTTGTTTTAGAAATCCATTTGCTTCTTTATGATCACAATCACATAACTGAAATGTTACAATAAACAAGAACTACAAATATAGACAACAGATAAAGCTAAGTTAACTGAGTTAATCCTCTCCCCTCCACCCCCTCAATAATCCTCTGTACCATCAGAACACCATTTGACAGCTCCAAGAGTTTTTTGCGATTGGTTTAGAAACGAATTTCAGAACAGTGACTGCAAAATGACCTGTGGAACTTCGCCCTAGTCTAGAACAGAAAAACTCTGAACTATCATGGATATCAGAATCATTTTGTACACTACGGCAACTTAAAATTAATGCAACTAATTATATAACTATTGAATGACTTTGGTCTCCTGAATGGAGCCTGCCAAATGTAATTGATAATATACATTTTCTAATATAACTATAAAATATCAAGGATTTTAGTCAATCCAATAAATTAAGTAATTTAGTAAATTTAATAATTTAGGGAAATATAACGAACTGAAAATGATTAGATTTTATGTTAAGAAATTTAGATGAGTACAATTATATAAATGTAGATATTAAAGTAAATATATTGACAAATAGTTTTTATGATTGTTAAAAAAGAGAAACGAAGTATATCACCGAATGTCACGAATTTTATTTTTTTTATATATTTATTTAATTACGTTCACTTAAATGTATTATTATTGCCACTTGAGGACTACTTTTATTGAACTTTATTCCAGAGCTTCTTAACTTTTTTGTTCCATGGACCCCTTTGTGCTGTCTGATGGAGCCTCTGGACCTTTTTTCAAAATAATAGTTTTAAATACATAAATAAAATACATAGGATTACAAAGGAAATGGTCAAAATAAGCCAGCCTATTGTCACTGAAAACCCTTGGAAATGTAGGATTGTTGCCTTCGGTAAAGCCTTAAAAGGTTGCTTTTTTAAGCTATTTTGAAAACCATCAGGAGCGTCTTAAAGACGAAACCGCCTTAAAAAATAAAAAAGAACCATTCTTTCTTACTGGAAACCAAATGTCTTGCTTATCTTTCTTACCACCTTGAACAGCCCATCGAGGTTAGTGAAAATTAAGATATAATTTTTTTCCCATCCAAGTTCAAGGACTGCCTCAAATCTATCCAAGTTAAGAAAGGCTGCTTTAATCCAATATATTTCATGATAGGCAATTGTGGCTGTTTAATTCCTGATAATATTTTAATATTTATAATCATATTATCTTTTTTTTTCGATTTTTTTTTTTTTTACTTAGAAAGTTCGAATTTCGGTCGATAAATTAATTATCAATATTTCAAAAGATTACAAATAATGAAATTGATCAACTTGAGTAATCAAAATCAATAATCGTAGGAGTAATATTAGAATTTCTGAAATGCTGCAATTTATCGATTCGAAAGATTAGAAATAAATGACTTAATTCAGTGTTTCTCAACCTGTGGGGCGCGCCCCACTAGGGGGCCATGATAAAACTAAAGGGGGGGCGCGAGTATATCGAGGAAAAAAACTTATTAAAAAACTAGGTTTGGAGGCCTTTTTTTTTTTGTTTAAACAGATAGGATTGGAGTTTTTTTTTTGGTTGAACAGATAGGAGTGGAAGTTTTTTTTTTTGATTAAACAGATAGGATTGGAGTTTTATTTTTTTTTGGTTGAACAGATTCAAAAAATTATTGTGGGGGGGCCGCAATGAAAATTGTGATTGAAAATTAGGTCGCAAGTACTAAAAGGTTGAGAAACACTGACTTAATTTCTTCTTTTTCTGGCTTTGCTGGTAGCTTTAAGCCTGCCTTTTAAACGAAAAGTAATCTAGAAGAATTGAGAAAGCCAACTATATCGACACACATAAAAATAAATATTATTTACAATAAAATAATACGTACGTATTCGGAACCCCCAATTTAAGGTTCCTTTATCAAGTAAAATCCCCCTATCTTACAAGTTTAAAAATCTCTTCCTAATCGGGAGTCGTCAGAGAATGAAAGAGTGCATTGAAGCACTCATGCCTCTTTCATTCTCTGATTACGACTCCCGATTAGGGAAGAGATTTTTACATTTGTAAAGGGGGGTTTTACTTGATAAAGGAACCCTAAATTGGGGGTCCCGAATACGTACGTGTTATTTTATTGTAAATACAGTAAAACCCCGTTAAGTCGTCACTCCGTTTAAATCGTCATTTTCCTTTGGTCCCGACAAGGTCTCATACACTATAAAGTAAAATAACCCTCATTTACCAGTCACCAAATTTAATTCTACTCCGGATAACTCGTCACCCTCAAAATAGCCAAAAGCATCTTTCTCCTCCATTTTGCATGCCATCGTGTTGTCTTTTCAGCCCCGCCCCTTCACTTTAAGTAAGCGAAGCCTTTTCGACCATACCTGTCACTTCATTCCTTTCCTACCCCTCCGGAGGATTTGGGTTCTTGGAATCTCGCTGCTAATCATTCAAAGCACACTTCTCGCTGCGACTCTGTCGCATGTAGACGTTTTTCTTAACCTCTCCTGAGTGTGACTTCATTTGATAGCAAGTAAGCCTCGCTATAAGGGCTATGTTTCTCTTGCAATTTCGTGGTTCGATTACGTTTTTAACATGCCAGGGAAACGAAAACTTACCTCATTATCTTTCAAAGAAAAAAAAGACTTAATTGCGCTTTTTAAAAAACCAAATGTTTCGAAAACAGCTTTTGCCAAAGGACACCATATTTCCAGGACTACATTACACGCTATTCTATCATCAAAACAAGTAATTGAAGAAGCTGAATACAAAGACAAAAGAAAGAGAATGAGGAAATCGAAGTTTGACGAGATCGAGGAGGTTTTAGTTCTATGGCTAAAACATGCCAGATCGCAAAATGTACCGATTTCTGCCATGATTCTCAAAGAAAAAGCTATGGAAATTGCTGAGGAGTTGAACATTGAAGATTTTGGCGGCAGCAATGGTTGGCTGGAACGCTTCAAAGACAGGCATTTCCTTTCTTTTAAAACGATTAAAATGTGGTAACTCTAAAAAGTGTTTTTTTTTTTTTATTTTCAACTCATTCATTTGCATGAATTGATTTCTGAAAATCTTGTTTTTCTCACCGAATCCTACAGCAATTCATGAAAATACTGTATTTCAGTGGTTTTTTGGGGGTTTTTTCAAAAATTCCCACTCCGCCTAAGTCGCCACTCCGCTTTAGTCGTCAAAAATGTTTGGTCCCTTGAGTGACGACTCAACGAGGTTTTACTGTAATATTTATTTTTAAGTGTGTCAATATAGTTGGCTTTCTCAATTTGATTTAACGGCACGTAAAAAGTTTTATTAGTAATCTAGAAGGAATTTGGCCAGAATGAATGATCGTCTGCATCTCTTTTCTTATCTTCCTTTTCAATCCTTTATTTCTTTTCCATTTCTTGTTTAAGATTTGCAAGTTTCACAGCCTGATACAAAGTCTGACATCCCATGTAGCAACTAAAAAAATCTGCGTTTTAGAGAGAGGTAGCACCAGTTAAAATCCGATTTGGATTTGATATGTTAATTTCAATATCTATCCAAAAAGCATCATGCTTTTCTTTCCTGTACTTCTTTATGGAAATACCAACTTTAATTTCAAAGACATTCAAAACTTTTGGGTGACCTATGGTCGATATAAGAGAAAGAAAGATGTGAGGTCCCTGTCTCTTCCACATTGTCCGCAATTAGTGAGAGAGAAGGCCGACTCAATCCCTGAGAGAGGACAAACCCCAACTGAGGAAATACCATTTAGCATCTTGTCATTAAGAATCCGAAAGTAAACACTTTATATAAAGAAGCCCCCAGGGGAAGCGCGATGAGGTGAGAATGAGTGGATTTGAATGAGCTGAACTTTTCTGAAATTCTCAGGACATTTGCGAAATAAATGACTATAGAATGAATATCAATTCCATCAATGGTTTAGTCTGACGTTAAGGTCATTCCATGTCAAGTAATCCAGGGCAATGACACCCACTATCTAGTTGAGAACTGAGATTTCGTGTACTAATTGTGTACTAATGCTATTGTACTTAATTTCATGAACTTTTGCCATTTTTTATTGCTTTATATATAATCTGTTGGTAGTAATTGCAGAATGTTTGATGCAATGCGTAGCTTCAAAGCAAAGTGTGAAAATTGGCTGAAGTTTTGAAATGGAAAAAAGTAAACTGACAATTTTTTTCCTGAATATTCTTTCAGAGAGTGCCTAGTTTATGAAAACATGAAAAAAATTGGCATTTAAAATTTTATAGATTATTTTTTTTCTGTTTTTTTTGTTTTTTGTTAAATTAAAAAAAAATTGGACATTGTTACCCACCCCCTGTGAAAATCATTGAAAAAATTAGAAAGTGATCTACAAATAGTAAAGTTTCATCACAAAAAAAAAATCCAGTTTTGAGAAATGAATGATACTTACAAAAAAAATTGGTCGTGAATTTTGAGAACATTTCCATTCAGCCATTAACAATCCCAGAATAATCATAATAAAAAACTGCTAACTATCCAAGAAACATTAACAACGTTACAAGTGAGAATAAAAATATACAAATGCAACAAAAATTGCAAAACAAAAAAACTACAAACTATACAATTTAATTATACATTACATAAGATATGAACACTAACTTTGTTACAATGGTAATGTCTGTGTCGTAACTAAATTAACTAATGCAATGATAACTACAGTTTTTTTTTTATAGTATTTGAACACTTTTTGAAAAAAAAATCAATAATATATCAACACTACACAAAATGCTGATGCTGCAATCTGCATTCAAGTTCATTTAGAACTACACGCATGACAGCCGCTTTAATGCTTCACATTTAATATTTTTTTATACGAGGACCACTTTTCTTCCACCAATCTTGAAGACTCTTTGCTAAGAGAATTAGTACGGCCTGTTGCTGTGGTGTTGTCAACTTCACGTAGAATATGAGAGAATGGGACGTCACAAACATCATTATTAGGCCAATAGAAGGACGGGAATGGTCCATGAGGATGCATGAGCCATACTGTAACATCCCATTCTTCACCATTCACTTTCTCATGAATCCCCAAATACCAAGAAGTGTCATATGCACTTGCAACATAGCAGTTGGCCTGCACAGAGCATTCTGGCATTAGTGGGGGAAGTGCAAAGAGATCATGCATGATACTAAAATCAGTATCACAGCTTAGCCTTTTTTGCGCCAATCTTGGTTGATGATAGTGGCGTAATGTGCTGCATAAATCGTGCTCCAGGAACCGTTTTTGCACTTTCAAAGAGTGGGAAAAGAAAATTTCCAACTTGTATCATTTCATCTTTTGAAACAAAGAGAATTGAAAAGCCTTGTAGGTTCTCCGCCAGAATTCAAATATCTGTAACTCAGTAAGTATGTGATCTTTATATAGTCTTTGCAAACTTGTTTTTGTGACAAGTCTTTTAACAGTGCCACGAATACCATCGCAGAGAGAGTTGCCATGACTGGTTGCAAAAAACGATCAGCTGCACTTTACTTTGAAATCGTATTCACGGTAGAAGATATTTCTGAAATTCTTATAATTTTTGTACTGTGCAGCACATCCATCAGTGAAACATTCAACATAAGCAAGGGGAATTTCAGGAAATTCAAACTTCAAAATCTTCAGTACAGTCTTCTGAGTCTGATGCAGCAGGACCACATCATGTTCCAGATCATCAGAAATGATACAAAACTTTCTGCTTGCAACTGTTGGTCTTTTTTTGTAAAACATAACAACAGTGTGAAGAGTGCAGCTACCATTATTCCAATGGTACCCCTGTACTTCATCTTGAACAACAAAATTGAGATTTTCTGAACAACAAAACTAAAATCCATTAAAATTAACACTGATCCTTCGTCCAGCGTTTCTTTCTTCATTTTCAGATAATTAGACTGTGATTGAGCAATAAAAGAGTGTGGAGTAAGTTTTTCAATTTTCTTAATTAGTGTGGCGCAGAAGTCTGATAGAGTGGTGATTTGAACATTTAAAGTCATTCTATCAGTGTTGATACCCATTGACTATACTGAACCATCTCATCAGGATCATAGTCTTCTATTT
>JAFIDM010006943.1:75961544-76007487 GCA_023159025.1 Thereuonema tuberculata
CTTTTAATGTTTGTTTTATGCTTGGGTGCAGGCTGTATTTTATCCATACAAAATCTTCCTTGTACAATTATAATGTATTCAATTTATTGTAAGCTATAATTTCGTTGGAGCTTTGAAGTTTTGTACAATATCAATTGCGAACCTAATACAAAGTTTGAGAACTACACATTTGAATCCGTCACGTAATTCTTAAGTGTACCTACTTTAGAGCGTATTCTCAAATTTTTGTTCAAATTTCAAATTGTAGAGAGGAAGAAGTATTTGTTGCTGATTAATCATCCTAAATTTTTTGAATTATTTTTACTGATACAATGTTTTTTAAATCAAATTGAAAGCAAATATTTTTTTTTTATATAATTGAACGACGTAATTTCAAACGACGTAATGATTCAATTTCAGCTTTCAATTTTTGTTAAGTTATGTTTGTAATACCAAAATACTAAACATACTTTAAGTATTAATGAAGATCGATAGTAAATATATAGCTAGCACCGCGATCTAAGGTCAATTGCACTCCTTTAAGTATTAAACTCTTTTCGAAGCATTTACCAAGATATTAATTCTTACCAAGGAATTAATGTACTTAAGAAAATCTTCTAGTTAAGTTTAAATTTTACATGTGTAAGTATCTCAATTACAGGAAAGAAGCCAAAAACACATAATTAAAATTAACAAAACTAAAATTACCATTAAAATGACAGGTTTCTCTCGTTATAGAAGTGTATCATCAGGTCTAATCAAACAATTTTACTTATTGTAGATTAGCGATGTCGCTACGACAAAGGTCTCTCACCTCTGGAGTCCCGGGTTCGGTTCTCAAGTGGGTTTCGTTGATGGTGGCGATCCGCGCTGGGCAGGTTTTCCCGAGGTTCTCCTGTTTCCCCTGCATTTCTCACACTATCCTTTCTCAGTCTTTCTCTCCGTCTGTCCTTCTTTCCGTGGGATAGTACAAAAGATCATTTAGGTCGACGTGCTCGGCAGTCATGCCACCCACTTTCAATTTATCTAATCTAATCTATTATAGATTATGTTAATTCACTAGATTTCGATAAATAATGCAGTTTGCAAAACTCCCTCTTCATTTTTTATCTCTTATTTGTGTAATTGATTAAATCATTTTGGATGAACAGGTACACAAGGTTGAAGTGACTAAACCAAGTCTAAAATTTATTGCAGTACTTTACTTTGACAAAAAAAAAAAAACAACAACAATTAATTATTTTGTTTCTTGTCTTTTTGTTTCTCAACTAATTATTTTATTTTTATGTAATTGAACAATATCTTCAGTGTTTGAGTTAAGTTTGTTTTTGTTTTGTACCTCTTATCAACTTCTTTTTGATTACTTGATTTGTTTAAATTAATATCAAATTAATTAAGTTTGTCAATTTTTTAATATTTTTTATTTATTTTGCAATATTTTGATCTTCTGAAAGGGTATTAATGTTATAAGCATTTTACTGAGTAAAAGTACGTATTTAAAGAATGCCAAATACATTAATAATCTTTTTCTATGTTAATATTGTTCCAATTTATCAGAATTTTAAGTTTTTTCAGTTTTTATTCCAGCTTTTTCAAATACTGTTCCAATTTTTAAACAGGTTTTCAAAAAAATTGATGCTCAAATCCTTAACAATAAGGAAAGAGTCCTTTAACGTTCAGAAAAGGATAATATCTATATACGCTATGCATTTTAACTGCTATGTGTAACTGATAATTTCGGATATGAAAGAAATTATTGGAAACAATTTGATCTTTGTTTTCTTTATTTATTATTTTTTGAATTGTCTTTCCTTAATAACAATAATGGCAAATCTCACGAAATATCGTTGTTCAAGAAATGACGAGTAGTTATGCTGTCAACTAGAGGAAGAGATGAAATAATACACAGCTTGAATAATGATTGTCATAAAAGCTGTTTTGTTTATCGTGCGTTGCAGGAGATCAATACTTTTGGATTGTCGTCGATTTGATGAAAAAGAAGGACAAATCCAGGTTGAAAAAAAGATGGACTGACGCTATGAAGACTCCTTCTGGAGATGATACGTGGAGGTCTAAGTATTCATATCTGCGAATTGTGATTATTAATGCTGTTACGTAAAACTAATCAGAGCATTATTATTCTGTATTGAGTGTTTATTTGCAGGATTCAAACGAGGATATTGTACTTAGTCGACGAGGGAATCTCCAATCGAACGAAGACAGCCATGTTTGTAGACAGAACCTTAAACGTTGCTTAGGACGATGTTGAGGGGTCTACAAGTGATAAAATACTGACTGATCGATTATTGGTATAAATCGTGATGAAGTTAATGTAAGTGTTTTTTTAATCCTTCCTATTGTTTTTGGTAAAGATGAAGATTCCTATCGATGAACAAGTCAAGTGCAAGGATAGACAGATAAAAATATTTATGAAAAAGTCTACTATAGTCTTTCAATTGTGCTTCGGAAATTGATTATGAAGACTAGATAAATAATGTTTGTGAAAAAGTTTAATATAGACTTTTAATTGTGCTTGGGTAGTTGAGTATCAAGGCTTTTTACATTGAGCTATATATTAATGGATTAATTCAAAGAACTTTTTGAATATGATAAGCTTTTGAAATGTAGTTGTTTTTTTTTTGTTACGTGGACTTTGAAAGTTTAAGGAGTTAACTTCGAAAAATATTATTGTGTTCAATATGAGACATTCTTTTGAAGATAGCATTTGTATAACTTTAATTTAACTGGATCATATCCAAGTATGATCGTTGTTTAAATACGAAAAGAAGTAAATAGTATAATGTAAATTCTTGGCAATCTTTGGATTTTTATTACGAAAGATATTTAAGATTTATGTACTGATCAACATATTGCTTCATCTTTAAATAATTTTCCTGGAATTTTGATAACAGTGGTACAGTTAAATAGCCTCACTTATATATTAATACAATATCATATATTAATATCATTTTTTTTCAGTAGCTGCGTATGTGGGACCAATCGAAATGATAAAATGTTACTAAAATGTTTTCTGTGAACTAATCTTTTAACAGATTTTAAAAATAATTAAAGACTTGCTTTCTTTATTTTAAAAATAATTGGATTTTTTACAAAAAAATTATATCTAATTTGAAGGAAAATAAATTTACAGTTTACTTACTGGAACGAATGATTCGATTGAAGACTGAATAGCTCTTAAGCCAAAGTCAAAGACAATTGATCTACTGTTATATAATCAATTTAGTTTCAAAATTGAAGTTCAATCGCAAAGCTTTTTTGCAGGCAATTTATTGAACCAAAATCCATTAGTAGATATCCTAATCCCTTAATGTCATAACACTAATCCAATTATGAGCGTTCTTTCGTTCTCATTCGTAATCTTCTATATCACTTTTGGATCCGCAATTAAGGTACTGTTTCTTAAATTCGTATATTATATGAGTTTTAAATATTTTAAATCCTTAAACGGAAGTTGAAAATTCGATATAAGTCATCATATCTAAGAACAGTTTCAGCATTTATATTTGTATTTGGTCAAAATATTTAGGATTTATATTTACTCTGATCATTTACCGTCATATCTCCGTGGTAAACTCTTTTTCAAAAATAATTAAAAAATTATACCTTAGTAAACTCTATGTGCATATCAATGAGAAAAGTCATTGCAGGGAAAAATACCGAAACTGCGCTAATTGATCTAACAGAGTTTATCACGGCGAATCTGGCGGCTAATAAGATCATCTTAGGACATTTCTTGGACTTGAAAAAGACTTTTGATTCAATTAATATCAATAATTTACTTCAAAAATTAGAACATATCGGTATTAGAGACCCAACTCTTACATAGCTCTCTTCTTATCTTTCATAAAGACAATATCAGCTGAACATAAACGAATATTCTACTTCAGTATCTCACACGTCGACAGGTTTAACTTGGATCTAACCTTTCCTCCTTCTCTTTAATTTATTGATAAAAGATCTCATTCTCACACCTGTTCCCAAATATATCTTCTTCGCCGATGACGGAAACCTTCTATTGCTGATACAAATATGGAAAAACTCAAGCACGAGTTCCAGTACTCAATTTTCTACCTTGAATCTTGGCTATCCACAAACGACCTTGCTTTAATTACAACTACAACGGTTTATATGTTTTTCTATGAAAGAAATAAAATACTCAATTCTGACAATTTCTCTTATCACTTATAACAATTCCTTATTTCAAGAAGTTCAATCTTTGAGATATTTAGGTGTTACTCATCCACCCGATCTGTCATGGAATCTCCATGCACAACAAATCGCTCATAAAGTCTCAAAAAATTTGGGCATCATTAGAAAATTTTATTTTCTTCCTGGGCAAATTCCTAGACTCTTCTTTGAGTCTAAATTGGTCTCTAGTTCGTACGAACTTGTGTTAAGGTGTAATCATTTGGGGCACGCTGCCAAATTTTAAGAAAAAATGATACTCAAAGTTCAAATGCATTTTCTAAGATTCCTAGATAGAAAAAACCCGCCTCTACTCTACCCAATCCCTTTGGGCAAAATATAATAATTCCTTTTGAACATATCTACAAGCTTCAGTTGGCTCTTTTCATCTACAAAACCATAAACAAAAAAAATAATGACCTTCAGTTACTTTAAATACTAAACCCCAGTCCCATTCTTATAAAACTAGACTCAATCCTATTCTTCTCCTAAGAAAAACAAGATCCAACTATCAAAGAAGAGCAGTCAGTTATTCAGCTCTACTAAATTGGAATAAAATTCCAAAGGAAATTCGGGACTGCTCTTCTCTGGCATAATTTATAACAATTATCTACTCAACTCAATCGTAATAAATCCTCATTAATATATAATTCCTCTTTTTATAGAACCGAATAATTGATTGTAAGCTTTCCTCTTTTCCCCACTCCCTCCTTTTTTCTTTTCTCCTTCCTTTATCTAGGGAAGCGCCATCTGTCTAGTTTTTTAGTATATAATTTTCTCGGCATAAAATTTCTTTAAAACATGATTTGCTTTATGCCCATCCCAAATGTACATTGTAAAAATATTTGTATAAAAAAGATAAAAAATTAAGTTTCTTTTATTTTTTTTTCTCTGAATGCTTTTTGTTTTAATTTCATCTGTAATTTGCTTCGATGCCGACACTTTTTTGTCCTCTCGACGGGATTCCTCATATAACAACTGGAATGTCAAAACTGTAATCGATGTATACTGTTGAAAATATTTTTTATAGGCCAGAAATTATTATTATTACTATAATATTATTTTATACAAAAGCTTTACATTGGCATCAAGTGTTCTGGAGGAAATATTGCAAATGGAAATATTTTAGTTGCTATTGTTAAATTTTTAAACTTAGAATATCTTAAGTTGTCATTACTAGTTAAACTATAAATGAGGTTATTCTTTTTTTTAAAAAATGACGATTATTATTGAAAATAGGATATGAAAAACTTCAAAACATCACAATGTAAATTTTTGATTCAAGAGATTAACGATTCTGCAAGCGCAGAGTAAATCAATAAAAGTACGAAAAATAAAAGTAAGTCGGGGAGATATGGACAACGTTTTGTTCTTCGTTCTCTAGAAACCTTATATTGACAATTATTTTACTTTTCACAGTGTAGACATATAGTTATTAGCATATACTAAAATATTCTAGATGCAGAACATCATATCTTTAAGGGAAAAATAATAAAATATTTTGAAAATATGTAAACCTCCCCGTAGTAGTCCGAATAAAATGGACCATATTTAAATCCCTAAAATAATTGTATACCGGGTGATCAAGAAATGACAGGAGGTGTTCGGAGCCCTGTAGCGCGTTATGTACTGGACGAAATAGAACGAAATTTGGTCACCACACACATTAAAGTATGCGGTTTCGATTTGTCAAGAAAAAAAAATTAGTACCAAACAACGCCGATAGGGGAAATTCTGGCGCTGCAAGCGCATAATGGGTGAAAAAAGAATACATAACTGCCAATGGAAACAGTAAATAAAAACACACCAAATACCAATGAAAAACGTTTATTATAGCAACCTATAAATTTGGCTCAAGATGACCACCAGCCTGATTTTCCACTAATTGCATGCGATGCACGAGGTTTCCGACGGTGGCTCGCAGCATATCGGCATTTATTCGTCTGACATGTAACGTTATTTGATCTTTTAAGGTAAAAAATGTCAGGAACATGTCCTTGGTACACAATGCTTTTCAGGTAGAAATCGCAAGGATTCAGATCAGGGAACACTCTTGAAAATCCTCTACCACCGCTGAGAATTGAATCGGACTCCTCCAGACCGCATTAAACAGCTAAGCCACCGGGGCAAAAGAAAGATCATTATTCACTTCTGAAATATCATTATTAAACTCTCTCGTTTTCTTTAGATAAAAATTAGAGCATCAGCATTTCAATGGGTACGCCAACTTATTTCTTTTCTACAGATAATTTTAAAATGCAGGGTATTAAAAAAAATAACAAAAAAAAAAAAAAAAAAAAAAACAAGAACAGATTTTCACAAAAGATTCGTATTGACCAAAACAAGAAAGTAAAGTCTAGTGAACATAGTTCCTGAAACAAATACCTGTTGAGATTTGAGCCAGTCTTCATCGTCACTTTAGAAGGTGTTATATTTGGTTCCCTTTCATTGACATTCATCCTTCAGCCTTACATCACAGAAAATCCCGCATTATCCATTTCATAACATGTTTGTTGTGACTGTTGATGTAGCTTGAGTTTATTTAAGGAATTGTGACAATAGCAATTTCATGGCGCCCTCGTGACGAAAAAGGGAGATTTGAATTTATACGGCAATGATATTAACCTAATGGCTTCATGGTTGTCTCTAGGTTTTGTCATGAAGAAGATTTCAGATCCGTCGTATTGCTTCCAATATCAAAGTGAGCGCTACTTATTTTAAGGCTAACATCGTGGACAGCCTTAAAAAATTTACAGCCCAGAAATTCCAAATCTGTATCGAAATGATACACATAAAGTCGTCATCCATCCGGACATGGTCTCAAGTTATGATCTCAAGTCTTTTCCACGAAAGTCGAGACAGGAATTCAGGCCATTCTCTTTAGCCCACATCCCAGTCAATTCCCCCGAATGCCAGCCCATTGGAATATTAACGCTTTGGACTTCTAAAATGAGCACTCCAAAAAGTCGATGCAAAGCCTCAACTTCAACTTCAACAAATTCAAATCAGTAAAGTTTAGTTTCTTAAGCTTTTATAGAAACAGAAACTCAAAACAATGTAGTTATTTATGAATATTCAGATCCTCTATAATTTTTCTACTCTTATTCTTTCCAAAATCCAGAGCATGAAATGAAATCCTTATTAAAGATGAACTCTTGACTAAAATTTCAGGAAGGCTAAAGGCTTAGAAGGCTTATATTAAGAACTCCATTCAATTCGAGAAAAAAAACCAGCATAATTTTGCTTTACTTAGAAACCATCTCCGTAGATTTTTTTTTCTTGTGAATTCATTTTACGCTTCATCGAATCTCATAATGAAGAGCCTTCAATCAGGGAAAGCTAAAGCTGAAGAGCTATTGGAATATTCTAAGAAATATCGTTCCGGTGAAGTTTTTCCATCTTCATTTAGTTTTGCTAATTAAATTCAATTTCCGCAGTTGTTATAGTTGTCTTCATTAGGAATCAAAATAAAACGTATGTAATTCTCTATTATCAGGAAATGCTAAAATATTCTGTTGATTTCCTATTAAAATCACATTGTTATATTTATGATTGGAGTGTTGGTCAAAAAATTTCATTTATAAAAATTAATTTTAATCGCTACTAATTAGCTTTGAACAACTACTTGTCTATCAAGAAAGCTATAGTTCCTATTATAAGAATGTTTATAAGTGTTTCAGGCTTTTCAGTTCTGTAACAATTCGAAGGGACTCATTGAAGATGGAATGCATGGCTGATAATATTTCTATTTTTAGTAGATTGTTACCAAGTAGGTTATGTAAAAATCTCAGATTTCACAATCATTAATTTCTAATTAAGTCTTTTGTCAGCAGCCAACAAAATTTTTGAAAGTCTTGTTATTGCTTATTAGTGTGTTGTAAAATTCTTAACTCTTTCATGTTTTGAGAATAAATTTGGTAATAATCTGAAACAACTAATTCTTAAGATCTTAATAAGCTTTTAACTTAATCTAAGATCTTAGGCTAATTTTAGCATTATGTTAATTTTAGCATTATTACGCTCATTTGAAATGTGATTTCTATTAGCTCTCAGCCAACTGATAAAAGAAAATCATCAAAAAGTTCAATGCAGAGGGGTTGTTAGGAATAAGCATGGTCCCATAGAACATAATACAAGTTGGCGTTATGACTTTTCATAGGTATAATCTTTATAAACATATGTTATCATACAAAGCGAATGACCCTCCTGATTCTCCAAAATTCGTTATCAAGCAATAACTTAAAAATCCATGATCTTAGAAATTTAGCTTTAGTGCTCTTTTTCTAATTTCTAATTCCGTTACCAAAGTTTTATTTTAGGTGTTGTATATTAAGATATATGGAATTACACAACATTGGGTTATTTTTTATATTTTCCTTATTTTTTATATAATCAAACAGTTCAATTTTTGAGGAATCATTATTTTTTATTAATATTTCTGAAGCGACAAAATTAAAATCTTGTGTTTTGGGTTTGCTTTTGTTTGAGATTAGTTAATAAAAGTTTGAGATTGTTAATAAAAAAATATCAATTAAGATAAAATGTAAATAGCGGTAAAGTACTCGACGAAAAGATGTCCGTTTGTGAAATTAATGGGCGAGATTCAATTTTATCTTTCAAACGCTTTGTTACAGAAAGTGCGTTCCATGTACCCTCAGCTATAATCTGGTAGGAATCTGGAAGATCTGTTCATCATTGTTAGGAATCATCAGCCAGATGTACCCTCTATGATAGCTCAAACGATCCAAAAGGATATGGATATCCTTTATGGATATAACTTCCGTTCCCGAAAGTGACCGTAGTAACAAACAACAAAAAACAAATTACTTCGCACAGAATAAATTCTATATCTTGCCAAACAGTTAGGTTTAAAATAATTTAAAAACCAAAAGATTCATTCATAAATCAGCAAAAGTTTTATTGATGATCATATTCATATTATGTGCGTAGATTTTTTTTCCAGTTCTGTCAACGTGTTACTTGAATGTTAAAACTTTCTACAGAAAGCTATAGAAGATAATATATTTGTTTCTGTGAATGCTGAACACCTTTGATATGAAATATCATATGTCAATATTTGATTGTTTTATGCATATCATATTCAATTTGCATTTGCATTTTCTTAGTTGGACATTTAAGATAGATGTACACCAGTACATTTTTATCAATACAATTATTCAGTTAGATGTGGTATTCTTGCTATTAGTGGGAATTTCTCTTCAACTGCAAGATATAACATTAAAAAGGAAACTCTAACACTATTCACAGACTATGTAGACATAAAAAAATGTTTTTGCTGTTTTAATCCATTATAATGACAACTGAGCTTACGTTATCGTGATGAAGAATTCTTAATTAGTTTTTTTTACTTGATATTTAATTTTGTTTTAAAATTTCAACTAAATTTGAAAGTACTATCACTAACTCAGGCATATTCGGGAATACATAAATGGTAATTCTAGATTTACAGTGTCTTGATAATTAAAGGATCATTAAATCAACAGTTAATAGTCTTAAAATTATTTCATTTCCAGGAGATCTGTTTGAACTGCTTCTGATAATAGGATATTTTGAAGGTAGTAATCCAAGTATCTTATTCTTGTTTTCATTTTCATTTCTTTTAATTTTCTCACATCCTTTTTCTACTTTTGTTGTAATTATCACACAAATTACAAGAATTTATCTCAATTCTTGTAAAGGTCCTCTTCGCTCAAAAAAATAATTATTTTGCTTAAGGAGAGCAGATATTTTGAAAGTATCTTAAAAAAGCTCAATTATAGCACTTTCACAGAAATTTTGATCTTTTATTTTCTTTTTGGCGGCCCCTAGGTTACAGATTACCTGTAAAATGTAGGAGATCGCTCTTGCTTTCATGCTTGCTGGATGTCACACTCTATAGTAGCCAAACGGTTAGAGATATTAAATCTGCGCCATTATTTTTAGCTTCAAAAAGTAGGTGACCACGTCCAAAAAAAAAATCAGACTTTTAGGACCAATCCCTGGCCGGATGTTGGGGAGTCAAAAGTGATCGCTTCCGATAAAGAGGAAAACGGCGATAGATGTCTTCCCAATATCGATCCTTCTGAACACATTTTATTTACAAAATTGTGCGTATTATGGGTCCGCTTTGCTTTTGACACTGTCTAAAAGCGTTAATTTATCTTGTTTCGATAAACCAATTATTGTCTATGGCTTAATCAAAATATCCTGTAAAAGGTTCATCATTTTCCATTAAAATTTTTCCTTTAAAAAATGCACCAAAGCAGTATTAAAAAAAAATAGATCTTTGATATAATGATGAAAGACTTCAATGTAATCGAGAAAAAAGATCTGGCTATTTTTTATTTTCTATAAATATATTTTATTACACATATCTCAATAACTTTTTAAACATTGCTGTTTAATTTTAGAAAATTTTGAGTTTTTCTAAATTAAGTAATATTTTCACGTTCGAAAAATTTTGGATAAATATACGAAATAAACAAAACCAAGATTGTGTTGTAATGCTGTATTATTTAATCTATTCTGCTTTGACAGCTGTTAGATTCAAAAATAGGACACTGATTATTACTATAGAGGCATAGATGTGGGATTGCTTTTTGAGATTAAATGATGGGCATCTAAAGAGAACAAAAGTGGAAGGAGAATTGGAATGATGAAATTTTAGCAGCCGAAAGAGCCTTACTTCTTTTTCTATTTTGTTCTCGTTTAGTAGCGATCTCTTAGAAAAAAAGGAAGCCTTGGATGAAAGCGATTCTTTTTTTATTCATTCTTTCCAAGTAAATTGGCAACTAGACGCGGGTTCTTGTTTGTTCTTGTTAGGCGCCACCACAAATGTACAGAATCTAATCAGAATCCTCTTCTAAAGCTGATGTTGAGGTGAAGTTTCAAGTATACTACTGTAGTTAAAGAAAACGGACAAAAAGAAAAAGTTACTAATATCCTGAAAGTGTTTTAAATATTATTAATTAACTAATTATTGTGAATTATTTTGGTTTTAAAAATTAGATATTGGACATCATTTCACCTAATCATGAGGGAATTTACATTTTATTCAAATTTATTTTTATTTGAAACAAAATCGAAAAGATAAATAAACAATTTACACATTAAGAAAGAAGCGATTTATTTTTTTACATGTATTCTAGTAGGAAAAGTTTCATGTAAAATGACCAACTTACCGCATATTTTTATTGACAAGTTGTAGACAATAACTGATATATTGAAAAACCAAATAAAATGATATAAAATTTCTGTGAAAGTGTGTGAAAATAAGATACTTTCAAAATATCTGCTTTACTTAAGCAAATAATTACTTTATTGAGCAGAACAGAAGATAACCTTTACAAGAATTGTTAAAATTATTGCTTATGTAATAATTACAACTAAAATATGAAGAGAATTTGAGAAAAGTAAGGAAATGGAAATGAAAACAAGAATAAGATATTTGGAATTACTAACTACAAAATATCGTGTTATCAAAAGCAGTTCAAACAGACCTGCTGTTAATGAAAAGAATTTTAGTTTTAAGACTATTAATTAAAGAATCATTAAATCAACAGTTATCAAGACTCTATAAATGGAGAATTACCACTTGCATATTCTAGAATATGCCTGAATTAATGATAACACTTTCAAGTAAGCAAAATTTTAAAACAAAATAAAAACATCAAGTGAAAAACAATATAATAACTCATCATCGTGATAGCATAACATCAGTTATCTGAATTGAAATGGCAGAAACATTTATGCCTAAAAAAATCTATAAATTGTTAAATTTTCCTTTTTAACGTTAAACCTTGCAGTTGAAGAGAAATTCCCACTAATAAAAACGATGTCATATCTAACGGAATAAGTGTACTGAATAAGTGCTGGTGTACATCTTTCTTAAATCTCCAAATTAGATATTTCAAATACAGATTGAATATGACATGCACAAAATAATCAAGTATTGACATATGATATTTCATATCAAATATGTTCTGAAATTCACAGACAGGCAAAACAAAATTCCGTGCAAAACTTTTCAAATGTGTAACACTAGTCCGATGGATCAGAAATTTGCCTGATGCATAGAAATGGGAGCATAAGTAAATGGTTAGCAGTTCAGCACATATGCAAATAATGTGAGCCAGTAACGCCCCCCGGAAGCATTAAAATACAGGAGAACAGAAAGAACACGAACTCTTAAAATTGGAAAGAAATATCTTTATCTACAATATTTCGTTTCTACTAAGCGAGAAACTTCGTGTTTAATTCTACAAATTGTTGCGAATACAAATAACAATTCTATGTCTTATCACTATAAAACTTTGTTCAGAGACAACACCATTCTATGATTAAACGTTTTATTTCATTTCTGTATAAAGAAAGTTTCTTTACAGAGGGTTGTTTACAATGTATGGTAACGATTTGCATGGCGCGTGACGACGCAACCAATCACAGTAGGTATGCAAATTTATGCAAACGTACAGGTGAGTACTTAAAGATTAGTGTGGAGGAGTGCGGGTTAGTTTGTTCGAAGAAATGCCGCCGAAAGAGTCACAGTTTTGGGAAGGGTACGTTACAGCCCTTTCCGACGCGAAATTTAGTTATTCCGCAATAATTATGGCATATAGAAAAAGAGGTTTCACCATGTCGAAGAAAGGAGTTCATAATGTGACTGTTGGTTTGGTCCGTACAGAACAGATTTCTGGGACTGAAAAGCAAGCAAATCCAAGGACACCTATAAGTCGCACAAAGACTGTCATTCAGAAAGTCAAGAAAATGGTGACGGGGAACATTTCAGCGACCCAAAGGACCATTGGTGCGAAGGTAGGAGCATCTCTTCGTACCGTAAACAAGATTATCCATAAAGATTTGGGAGTTCAAAAGAGATATAAAAGCAAGGTTCACAAGCTCTTACCAAAGCATATTTCAGAACATAAGACAAATTGCAGAAAACTGTATGAACGACATCCCGCTGGGGATAAATGGAAGTACGTGGCCACATTAGACGAAGCATATGTCTATCTGTCCGACTGCAATAAACCAAGGGCGATTTTCTATCGCCCAGTGGGAACCATCGTTTCCAAATTGGTGCAGAGAATGTCGTGAAACTTTTTCGAAAGGATTCATGATCATTGCGGGTTATTCCTATCAAGGCAAGCTACAGATACGGAGGGTGGCTCAAAATGTAAAGTTGAATTCTGCGTACTATCAGGATCACGTACTGACACCAATTTATATACAGGAAATACCTGCTCTTTAAGGAAACGACGTTTCCAAGGTCCGTCTCCACCAAGACAAGGCGTCCAGCCATACGTCCAAATCGACCCAGAATTTTCTGACACGAATGGAATAGCAAACCCGAATCCAGGCTATACCGTTTACCGAGATACCAGTGAAGTCTCCAGACGCATCGCCTATGGATTTTGCGCATTTGGACTATTAAAACAAGCCTTTGGAAGACGACGTCCTCGTTCATTGGATGGACTCTGGAAATGTTGTCAGCAGGAATGGCAACGTATAAGTCTTCCCGTTCTTCGCAGTAGTCTCCTGCAATGGAAACTGCGCTGCTGAGCGATAGCAGTATCTCATGGCCATCAAATAGAGCATGATCGTTGGTGGAGAAAGGGAATTTCTGGGAAATAGACCCGAATCCAAATCGTTACCATAGATTGTAAACAACCCTCCGTATAAGTGTTAAGAAGAATCATATGGATATTTTGGAATGGAATGAGTAAGTAAGTCAGCTTGAAAGCGAATACTCCCTTGAACATTATACAGAGTACGAAACAAACATTTAATCATAGAATATTTACTATTTTTATTGTTATCATGTTTATTGTTTTTATTATTATTACGTTCATTATTTTTAAACAAAGATTTATAGTGAAAAGACACAGAGTTGGAATTTGTATTCAGATTGATTTGTAGAATTAAAACTGAAGAAGTTTCTCGCTTTGTAGAAACGAAAAATTATTGTAGGTAAAAAAGATGTTTTGTCGAATTAAAGAGTTTGTATCGAAATTTCTGAATGAAACTTTTCACCAAACTTCGTAACACACCAATCATATATGTAACAATGTGTGTCCAATAGAAAATCAACAGCATATTTTAGCATTTACCGATAACAGAAAATTAAAAAGGCTTCTTTTGATTCCAAATGATGAGAACTAGTGTAGAAATTGAACTTAATCTATCAAAATTGATAGATTAAGGACGGAAAAGATTCACTAGGATTTCTTAAAAGATTCTAATAACTGTTCAGCTTTAGCTTTTCCTGTTTGAAGGCTCTTTATTATTAGATTAGATGAAGCGTAAAAGGAGTTCATAAGAAAAAAGATTCAAGGGAGATGGTTTCTAAGCAACGCAGAAGTATGCTTTTTTTTCTTTCTCTAATCGAATGGAGTTCATAATTTAAGCATTCAAGATCCCTAAAATTTTAGTAAGAAGTCAAGAATTCATCTTTAATGTGGAATTCACTTGATTTGAAAACATTCAATAATTAAAATAAAAAAAAAGATATTTTTACGTCCATCGTTCATTCTACAATTAAATACTGACAAATCAATTTTAACTAACTACAGATAATGTGGATAGTTATTAACTTGTTTTAAACTTAAGCAGAGTTGTTTCGAAGTGTTTGTGTAGATTAAAGATTAAACTTTACCTAATACAAAATTAGCCAACTCCAGAACTCTATAAATAAATATTTTTAAAATTTCAATTTACAATCCTATTAAGCAAAAAATTCTTTTTGAGTTCACAATAAAAATCTTTGTAATCAAGTCAATATAATTTAAATTACTAAATAAATGTTAATTAAATATAAATTTCAATTAAACTAAATACTTAAGCAATTATACATTTTGTCAAAGTTTGTTAAATTAACCAACTTAGTATAAAGTCTGTCTCCTTTAATCGTGAACACAATGTTCCATTATACAAGTTCTAATCCCAGCTAATTCGCTTGACAATACACACTGATGTCCTTAAATTACGAGATAAAATATAAGAATATACACATAGATATCTAACACAGATGGCACTTGTGTTGCTCCTGCATACTCGTTCCTATACACCAGTATTGCTCAGAGATAATCTGAAGTCACATGTAGTTCATGGCAGTTCTTTGGAAAGGGGAAGCGGTCCAATGTTCAGTTATTTACTCTTCGATATTCGAAGAGTATTTCCCGTTGTTGCAGGTAGTCTAGTCGGGGTTTGTCGTTACTTTCAGCAACTCACTATGCTGTGACGCACTTCGCTAAGCCCGGAGACTTGAAGAATGCTCTAAAGATGCAACGAAATACTCTAAAGACGGGGTAGCAAACTATAGCTGAGCCTTGCATTCCCAGCAGAACACAGCCGATTTCTTCAAATGGGATAGCTAAACGACTTTCACTTAGCAGAGTCTATCTTGCCTCGGTAGAAACGGGCATCCGGAAGGCGGCGAAAACACCTGGCCACCCGCCCTCTCGGATGCTTTATGCACACTCGAAGGCCCACTCCACACTGTATTATATCACCGTTATTCCAAAGAATTGTCCTCCTGGAGTGACGTCACCCAATAATGAAGACGCCACCACATCTGATGCCACCACATCTGATGAAAGATGGGAGGGAACAAAGGGACAGAAGGAAGCAATAAATTTGAAGAAAGGCGAGATCGAAGATACTAAAGCAAAATGGAGGAAAGGCAAGATGGAGGGCACATAGGGGAGTGAGCTGAAAAAAACACAGTAGAGCATCTGGAGAACATCTCTTTCAAGAAGACAAAGGGGTGTTAAGACGATGTTTGGAAAGGCGAAGAAATAAGAGTGAGTTATTAATATATAAAAATGAATAAAATAAAGGATAGGAAAGGGGGAAAGATGTAGCTAACAACAGAATCGTTAAACACCTGTGTAGTGGCAGAGCAGGTCACGCATGAAGACGAATTGTGTGACAGTTTTTGGTCACAGATTGTACGGTACTGTATACGGTACTGTATGTCAATTTTCAGCCATGGCACATCATGTCCATTTGGACCTGGAAACGAAGGGCAGAGTGTTAGAACGTCTTGAGGCAGGCCAGTCACAACTAGAAGTGTCTCATGCACTGAATGCGTCAACCAGAGTCATCTCTCGCTAATGGAGACGTTTCTTGCATGATGGAAATATTCCCCGACACTACAGCAGAGGAATGTGATCTCACCCCCATATCACCACACCCCAGGAAGACCGCTATTTGTCGTAAATGGAACCCCCGAAGCACTGCATGCCACCTTACTTGGGAGCTGGCAGCAGCAACACAGACACTGTATCCAGACAAACAGTTTATAGGCGACTCGAAGTAATTGGTCTGTATACCAGAAGACCCGTATGGTGCATCCCCTTGAACCAAGCTCAGCAGAGAGGACGCTCGTTGTGGCGCATTGAGCACGTACAATGGACACAGGCACAATGGAGCTATGTCATGTTTTCTGACGAGTCCCGGTACAGACTAGAGTGTGATTCACGACTGGAGGAAGCAAGGAACCATAGCGACTCTTGCCAACATCATCGAACACGACTAGTACGGGAGTGCAGGTGTAGTGAGTATGGGCAGACATTATGGGCTCTCGTGCACCACTGCACATCTTCGACAGAGGATCCGTAACTGCCCAGTTGTACAGGGACAATGTTCTTCACTAACATGTGCGAATTTTCAGAGCTGCTGCTGGTCCAGAGTTTCTGTTCATGGACGACAACGCCCGTTCGCATCAGGCTCGTCTGGTGGACCCGCATCTCTAACATGAGGAAATTCATCGTTTGAAGTGGCCTGCACGATCTTCGATTTGAATCCAGTCGAACATCCATGGGATACTGTAGGAAGACGTGTTGCTTGACGCATTCCACCACCAAGAATGCTACTCTAGCTAAGGACAGCATTGGTTGACGAGTGGAGTGCAATTCCAAAGTTTGCTTGGTACTCTGGTGTACAGTATGCCAGCACGTTGCATTGCAGGTGTCTGTGCAGGGGGAGGGGGAGAAATAAAATGTCTCAAACGTCATTGAGATAGAAATATGTGGAGTACTATCCAGGACGGATAGGTGTTTGTGGAATGCATAAAAGTATTCAGCAGGCTGTATGAACTCCAGGTACTTCTATCCTAATGACATTTCAGACATTTTATTTCTTCTGTTAAAGGCAGTGCTGCCACATTTACTTTAACGTGGGGATGATATTAGGAAGACCATCTACATTCCCCCACCAAGTTTGGTCCTAACCGAATAATCAGAATATTATTTAAGATCTCTTAATTTATAGGCCCTATAAAAACTCAAGTAAAAGCAAATTAGGCGAGGCCACTATCAGGAAAGGGGCTTCGTGAAACTCACAAGACATCTTGCAACGGTTTCCAATCCAACAGAAATAGAAAAAATGTCGCATCTGAGAAAAAAAATAGAAAAGAAAAAGAAAAGGTGGGGGGGGGGGCGAAGAAGACAGGGGGAAGAAGACAATATAATAATAATTCAAGCGAAATTAAGTTTTACCGAACCCATAATCGGATATAGTTTTTACGGAAATGGTGTCGTTGTAACAGGATGAATCCAT
Source organism: Thereuonema tuberculata (assembly GCA_023159025.1). Taxonomy (NCBI): domain Eukaryota; kingdom Metazoa; phylum Arthropoda; class Chilopoda; order Scutigeromorpha; family Scutigeridae; genus Thereuonema; species Thereuonema tuberculata. Next base: position 75,979,290 of record JAFIDM010006943.1, read on the forward strand.
TAATATAAGAAACGACTCCTTGCACTTCCTCAGCATGCTGTCCGGCTCATAACAAACAATAGTCGGCGTTCGTAATTTAACCGATGCCTCTGCTCCGCCATGCGCATTACATCCCTATTGCGGACTGCCATGGAGTGCTAATATACTGTAAACGCTTTCTAAGAAGCTTTCTAAGAAGCCGTTTCCGTCAACCCGCGACATCATCTTTTTCCAAATATGGAAAATGATTGGATGATAAGGGATTGATATAATTACCTTAGAAGTTAAAAAGGCTTTGGGAAGCGGGTTATATATATTACGCAATACTCTGGCTACATGCTCTGGCTACATCAACGAAATCAATAGGGTAGTCATTCGAAACCCTATTATTGTCCAAATTATTCGAAACTAAGTCTTGGTATATGACCTAATTAATTACCTTATGGTAGATAATCGAACTTGTAAGTTGTTAATAAACAATGCCTTTTTATGGGACGGGAATATTGCATATATCTACATAGAGAAAAATGTATAACTTTTTGGATAACGTTATGGAAAATGTTTTAAGTCTCTGTACAGTCCAAATGTGTTTCCCGTAAATAATATTTGAGAATTTCTGCCCATCAAAGTAAAAAAAAAAATATCACTTTTATCAGTAGGCTGGGATTTATCAGAAATCACATTACAAATCAGCGTCATAATAACGAATAATAATGCTAAATTGGCCTAAGATCTTTGGTTAAATTGAAACCTTACGAAGATCTTAAGAATTAGTTGTTTCAGACTATTACCAAATTTATTCTCAAAATATGAAATAGTTAGGAAGTTATATGAAGAGTTATTTTGCATCACACTAATGACAGTAATAAAACTTTCAACAATTTTCTAAGGCTACTGACAAAGGACTTAATTAGAAATTATTGAATGTGAAATCTGAGATTTTTACCTAACTTACTTGGTAACGATCTACTAAAAATAGAAATACTATCAGCAATGAATTCCCTCTTCAATGAGTCCCTTCGTATTGTTATAGAATTGAAAAGCCTGAAACAGTTAAAGTTCTTATAATAGGAACTGTAACTTTCTTGGCAGACGACAAGCAGTTTTTCAACGCTATTAGTAGCGATTAAGATTAATTTTTATTTGACCAAACACTCCAATCATAAATATAACATTATGATTTTAATAGGAAATCAACAGCATATTTTAGCATTTACCGATAATTTATGTACGTTTTATTTCGATTCCAAATGAAGACAACTATAATATTTGCAGAAATTGAACTTAATCTATCCAAATTATACGAAGATGGAAAAGATTCACTGGAACGGTATTCTTAAAACATTCCAATAGCTGTTCAGCTTTAGCTTTTCCTGATTGAAGGCTCTTCATTATGAGATTCGATGAAGCGTAAAATGAATTCACAAGAAAAAAAATCTACGGAGATGGTTTCTAAGTAAAGCAAAATTATGCTTTTTCTTTTTTTTTCTCGAATTGAATGGAGTTCTTAATATAAGCCTTCTAAGCCTTTAGCTTTCTTGAAATTTTAGTAAGAAGTCAAGAGTTCATGATTAATATGGATTTCATTTCATGGATTTTGGAAAGAACAGTAGAAAAATTATAGAGGATCTGAATATTTGTAAATTAACTAAACATATTACATTGTTTTGAGTTTCTGTTTCTATAGAAGTTTAACAAAATAAACTTCCGTAAATTTTACTTAAAAGCCAACTACAAAGAACTTACAGGAGAAGTTGTCTAACTAATAATAATAGTATTAATTAAAGATCAGAGATTTGGATAAGTTATCCTTTAAGCAAAGCCGAATACGAGAAGATGTATCTGAAAAACAAATTCTATCACTAAGTATTTACAATTGATAAATTGTATATTCTACCTGTAATAAATGTATTGAATAAATTAACGGCAAGTAACGGAAATAAATTAACTTTCTATAATATTTTCCTTTCAGTAATTTCCTAATATATCTAACGAACTATAAATTTTAAATCAAAAACAAAAATCAATATGTAATTCATTAAAGTGAACAGTGAATCATTTAGAAATTAAAAAAAAAATTTTTTGTTTAAGTTTAGTTTTACCCAAATACAAAGGAAGGCAAATAAACTTCTTAATATGGCGGTCATGCACTCGCACAAATCCGGAAGAGGAGGTAGAAGAATTCACTCAATGTATTTTCCATTTTAATACAGTGTAATTCATGTAATTTCTTTCTTCCATAACGATCAATGATGCAAATAAAATCGCAACTTTTAGTGAAATTCTTAATATTTAACTTTATTATTTACTTTAAAAAAATTATTTTTTCTAATTTCACAGTAAAGTAAAGGGGAAATATTATTTTGTCCTTCCGACCTTAAAAAAACATTCTTTGGAGATTCTAAGTAAAAAAAAAATTGAAATCTGTAAAAAGTAATTTATAGTCTACCTTCTAAAATGGTATATAAAGATGTTCACTATACTTTAGATTGTCTAGCAGAAAATACTTCGGTAGCTAAATAAAAGATAGCGAATCGATATCGCCCATAAAACTTCTAATTATCCTTCAATTAAAAAATACACAAATATTATCTCGAATTCATAGCATTTTTTTCACTTTATATTTCTTTCATAATTTTCGTTTATTCATTTTAATTCTCAATATAATGTTAGTAGGCCCACACCAGCACAAAAAAAACAAGATATAATTGAAATTCTAATTTTCGAATGTAAGATGCAAACAAAGTTGTCCCAAAAGCGTATTGCCTACTTATTGATACAATGAATTTATATTGATAGTTTATGTAGCCTTTTAAATATTTCGTGTATTGATGGTCTAAGAGTAACATCTTTTCTAAGCGAAGAAAATCCTTGGGAAATCCATTATTATTTGATTTCTATGACATCAATGTAAAAATACACTTGTGTCTGAATTCAATGAAATTTTTAATGGATAAGAGAAAGTTTTGAAAGTAATAATCACCATATTGGTGATCTAATGTTACGTCATTTGAGAGTTAGCCTCATAATAAATAAAAATTTGATTTTCTAATTACTTTCTCTAATACTGAGGAATAGTCTTGGCTATTTATCGAAATAATTTTCTAATCTTTTACTTTATCAAAAATAAACAAGAATTATAATGGAAATGGCTTCAAACATAGTTTTTGAGGATTAGCAATGAATGCAATGTTTTGTCTTAGTTCGTTATTTTGTAAGAGCCTCGTAAAAATGTTTTGGAAAAAAGCAGATGGACATAAACTGTACAATGGAAAGCTTGAATAGAAAAGTTGAAATAGAAGAAAAATTTTAATAATTTCCATAACATTCATTCTCAGTCAACAGTTTAATCCGACTCCTGCAATGGTCAAATAAGAATATGAGATATAAAAGAAGAAAAAAAATGAAAATTTTTAAAGTGAGATTGTGAAAAAAACTTCAAAAACTGTACAGAAATCTAAAGTCACGGTAATGAGCTGAATTATCGTAAGATTGTTGTGAAAATATAATTTATGAAGTGCAATTACCACAAGGAATACTCACATCGAAAGAAGTCCAGTTTGAACAACAATTGAAAAGCCAAAAGCAAGAGGCGATGCATCTTGTTCACGAGCGAATTGTTGGAAGCAGCAATCGAAGTATCTCACTCAGACGAATTTCAAGTGATTGTATGGACGCTGCCATTGAGATGAGAAGACGTTCGGATTTTACCACGAACAGACGCTTTTAGGATGACCGCTTATTCTCACTAAGTTATGAGACCAACGATGGAAATATCACATTTCATTCGATGAAGGAAAAAGGATTTTCACATCGAGTTTGTTACGAGAGATTTATTGAAATGTGAAATAGGAATTTCTACCTTTAGAAGGCTAAATGTACTAATCTATCTTTGCAATATTTTCCAGGAGATATTCATCGGTCGCTAGGTAACGCGGCATAAATAGATTAGGCATATCATAGGACGTTCCAATCATGAAGGTTTTTTCGAGGATGAAAATAAAGTAAGTTAATCTGTTTTCATATTAATACCACGGAACAACATTTAGCAAGAATCCTAAAAGGCTGTATTCGTGAAGGCGTTTAAATGGCATTAAAAATTAGTCCAAAGTTTTAAGTTGATTAAAGATTAATCAAATACAAGTAATTAAAGTTGATTAAAGATTAATCAAGTACAAGTAATTAAAGTCGATTAAAGATTAATCAAGTACAAGTAATTAAAGTTGATTAAAGATTGATCAAATCCAAGCAATTAAAGTTGATTAAAGATTATTCAAGTTGCTACAGCTAGAGGCTAAAGATTTATCAAAGATTTTAATTCAGTAAGGTTCAAAAGAATTATCAAGAGATAAAGATTATAATTAATCAAGACTTAATCGGGAAGTTAAGAACTTCGTTCAACGATGAAAAGGGATAATAGTTAAAGAAGAATAAAGAGGTTATTGATTCAAAGTAAAAGCTCCTCAAAGAATTAAGTCAATTCTTTCCAAAGGTTTTGAATTAAAGTTAAAAGAGACATTTTGAAGTTTAAAGCCAATGCTAGTTATTCAACCCAAGTCTTGAAAGAAGTTAATAAAGAATGTTTAAAGTAAAGGTTTTGCATTAAAGGAAAAATGATATGCAAATGAACTCTGAATAAATAAATATTCACGTAAAGACTGTTAAGTTAATGTTTAATTTAGTATCATACAAGTGTCGATATAATAGAAGGACAAGAACTTCAGAAGAAGAATTTAGATGTAAACGAATCACTTCGTAACGTAAATAAATTGTTATTCTTTTGGTATCAAATCTATATGTATTTATTTACTTGTAAAGTTAAGGTACAATGGATTTAGATAAATTCCATCAAAGCAACTTAGATACTCCGTTTTGAGAAGTCGACTCATTAGGCTAAGTATTAAGGCGTACAATATCAGAGTATATCCAGGTTTAAAGAGAAGAATCAAGAAAAAGTTTTAATTTTTTTACGCCCTGCAGTCTTCGACAGACAAGTGACGATTAAGCACTCTGATAAACGACTAAGGATAAGTTCTTCAGTTCACCATAGGTTATAGGGTTAAGAAACCACGCATTAATATAATCTGTTTTGATATATATATAGTTCACAACAAAAATCTGCGTTCTTTATCAAGTGATGAATGATATACAATATATGTAACAATTAAGACAGAATTGTCCTTTTGTAAAACTCCAACGACGATCTTTTCTATCTGTTTATTTGGCTCCTTCTTGTTTTAGCATTCTTTCTTAACTTTGAAAATAATAAAGATGCTCTTCACGAAAAAATCCCGGTTAAGCTAAATTAACAATGTTAAAGAGAAACTGGAGGGAAAAAGTGACATTGGACAAGGCAATGGCTGAACTGAAAAGAAAAGCAACAAAAAGAATAAGAGATTCACTTGGAAGTAAATAAATAAATAAAATATATTCATTTGTCCTTCAGCTTTAGTGGATTTTTTTTTCAATTTCTCCACGAAAATACTAAAAGAATTTAAAACCTACTTTCCTTAAAATATCATTCTTAACTTTTTATTTTGATAACACAAACGAAAAGCGAATTGAATTATTTTCAAATTTAATATCTATTTAATAAGCAGTGCAAATCTTGCATTTTATGAAAAAAATTAAATTAAAAACTATTTTTTTTAAAAAAATTAAAAATTTCAATAAATTAAATTGTCTAAAGCTGATTAAATTCCCTCAAAACGTTCGAATCCGATAGATATGACTTTGTGTAATACATCGATATTAATCCATTGTTCAATTTGGACTGCTTTTCTATTAGAATTTTTGTCGCCTTCATAAGCAAATTTCCAACAAGGACTGTGTTGTTTGGGACGATGACCACTCCATGAAATAAGGACTGTTAGGCATGACTGACGACATAAGGTCTTTATTGGAACATCGGACGAAAGGACATAACTGACATTTGCGCAATGATAACTGCAGCATTGTCCCTCCTAGATTATTGACTACCGGCGACCTCTAGTGGGGGCGCCATGAATCATGACATTAAAACAAGACAACGTCACAAGAAAGATTTCAAGTACAAAGGTTAGATCGTCCATAGATTTTAAATATACCTACAAAATCTTAAAAAAAAATTCAAGCAGGGCAGAAAAGTGACTTACAACACACACACACACACACATATACACAAGCTAACTGATTTGATGAGGTTGATTTCGTACGAAAACAGATTAAAGATGACAAAATGAATTAAGATATCTACTGTTAAAAAAATTCCAAGACTTATATATTTGTACAAAAAATAATTAATTAGTTCAACTCAAAATAAGAACTAAATTTTTACAATACCTAAGTATTGTAAAAATCATATATAAAAGATCATAAAATATCTTATATCATTATCTTGATATATGGTTTCTCTGATAAATAAATGCCCTTCATAGCTTGCCTCCTGTAATAATTAAATCGTAACTTATTTAGCTGCTGTTATTGTGTTATTATATTTATTACGAAACAACCATCTGCCAATATTTTTAATTTTGATGAAAATCATTGGCTTGAATTGATAACAGTCAGTATTTTATCATAATGTGGAATATTTAAGAGTTCTATTTAGGAAGCTAAATGATATTTCACTTTCGAATCATTCTTCACTTTCTGTGTTTCTATAGTTTAGTGAATTACTTGCTTGAATTATTTAAAACATCTGTTTCTTATTTCTTCAGTTGCATCACTTTACTAAGCTTCTTTTGAAAGAATATTATTTTGTATCAGTTTTACGGGAAGTAAGAGAAAAATAAAATAAAAAGGTTAACCAATGCTTTGATGTGAAGAAAATGAAAGCCTCAAGTGAATTCAAGTTCTTTTAGTGAAAAAAAAAAAAAGAATGAAGAGAGTGACTTTACGTAGAATAGAGAAGATTAAGCCTGAAAACTTGGAGATAAATTCATGACAACATCAAAGCGGAAGTTGAAATGTTTAGGGAAAAGCACAAAAAAAGCTTTACAAAGAAAACGAAAGGAGCGAAATGGAAAGAAGAGAATACAATTTATGTAAGTAAATAAAAATGTCAGAGAGACAATACGATTACAGACGAAGAACTCAGCAAGAAACTTCGAAGTTTTCTTAAATTTTGAATTTTTCCACTACAACGGTATTCCAATTTTTTTTCTATCCGATCAAAGCATACAATCGGTTTAAATTTTCTTCAAAGATTCTGAAGGCTATTTTTAAGATATAAGAATTATTTTAAAATATTTACTTCTAAAATGTTCTCTCTTTATGTTTCTATGGTTTTATCTTTTTAAGATATTAATTTAATTTTCATTTTATTGTCCGATCTCTTTTTAACCAAAGAATATAAGTACGTCTGAAGGATAACCACTTTAATTGAAACACAGTTTTTCAAAAATATACGGACGAATTAAAAATAAACTTGCCGAAATGTAAGGATTTTGTCATTCATATCCTAATGATATTGAAATGCGAAAATAAACAAAATAAACATTGAAGTTTGGTTACTACGGAAACATGCTATTGTTATGCTTCTCTTATCTAACACACTGAGTTATTTTCAGAATATTGTAGAAACTTAAAGCTATATTTGTAATACTATAAATGTACAGCTATAAAAATACAGTAATTGTTATAATTATAGCTTTACATTTGTATAGTAATTAAGAAAACAATACAAATGTAAAGCTACAATATAGGTTTTTCATAAAGATTTTTTTTCCATTTTTGTAAAGTATGTTAATATAACAGTTATTACTAAAATATTTTAGAGTGGGATTTCCGAATTATTTATCATCTTCAGTTTGCTGAAATTTTGGTGTCTGTTTGTAATTCGCTGAAAATTGTAATATTGATTCATTGAAGTATTCATAAATTTTTGACTGGACGGGCAACGTTATAAATTCTTTAATTCTACCTACAAATGGGTTCTAGGATCCGCCAAACTGTATATGAAAGAAGAACCAGGATTTCCTCAAGAGTAAAAGTATTTGACTGTTATATTACTTATAGATCTTAATGCTCTTTTCGTTTCCAACAAATTTTCCTGGGACACAAAATCGATATGAAGAAGGCCAGAAGGTATTTGCAGCTATAGTATTATAAATACTGAGTCAATAAAGCTATTAAAAGTAAAGATAGTTTAATTGCATTAATAAAAAAATCGGAAATTTCTCATTCTTTAAGTTTCGATATTGCCGGATCTAATAACGATTTATTATCAGAATATTCGGACTTGGAAAAAAAGCTCAAGTACAACTTGTTAAAAATAGCTTCAATAACCAATTTTTAAAAATAGTTTTAAGTTGTGTTAAAGAGCATCGGCAAGTATCATGTAATCAAGTAATTCTTTAACAGCAAGTCTTCTTAAGGCTTTCTGAAGCAATTGCTAAATAAACCATTAGCAAAAAATATAGATTCTATGTTAGTCGAGGTTGAAAGATTTCTGAATATTTTGGCATGAAGTTGTCAAGTAAATGCATTTATTTTATTCTCAATCTCTAGAAGAAATACAACAAGTAAATATAATTTCGTGCTAAAGCATAAATTTAAAGGCGACGTATAATAATAATAAAAAAAGGAAGTACATGAACGTATGGAAAATAAAAAAAAGTTAGGAAAATAAGAAAAAAAACAGACGTGGATATTGAGGGAAAAAAAAAACAATAAGGGAAAAAAACAAAACAGTAGATATACGGGTTCGAACCTCCAACCTCCAACAAATGAGTGCGGGAAGTTACCTACAAAGCTGTAGCTTGATAACTGAAATGACATGATTGCATTTCTAACATTAAATCTAATAGCGGAAATCCAATAATAATAATGCCAAATATCTTGAACGTGGGTGGAGCGTTGGCCCCTGAAAATATCCTATTCCTAGGGTGTTTGGACCTCTGAACACGATGGTGAAATCCGTTTGTCGATCTGACCTTCCGTTCGGGAGTTGTTAGGGGGGGGGGGAGTACAATGTCAGGAATGTCAAATATCTCGAGAATGGGGCGGTATTTAGGCCTCTGAACACGATGGTGAAGTCTTCGCTATCACAATAGTTCCCAAATGGCTTGCTAATAATATATAGAAAAGTTCAGAAATATCTTCAAAATCAAAGATTAATGGAATAAAAATTACGAACATAACTTCCACGAAAATGCAGGTTGCGACTAATAAGTGAACGACGCCTGTGAGATCCTAAATTCTAAACTAAGATTGGAATATAATGGTATCCAAAAAACGTAAGTGAGATTTTTTTTAGTTCTGCAAATTAAACACAATGAAACAAAAATACAGTGTATTTGCATTATTCATAAACAACAATGGGGAGACCAAATTGGTTACCAAGTGATATCCTGGAACAACTGTTTCACGCTCTTTGGAGATCATCAGACAAATTTTTCATTAGTGAGTTTTTTATTGTTATTTTTTTCTTTTGAGGCACCAATGCGCTTCCGACAAAAATTCAGTGTTTTGAAATAAAAAGGAAAAAAAAAAAACAAATATTTGTAAATTCTCATGTTTATTTTTAATCACATGCTTTGTTTATGTGTTTCTATGTGTTACAAGGGATGTGTGTAGTCCAGTGATTCAATGTAAAGGGTTGGGCAAACTGAAGAAGCAGGATTCAATTTGCAGAGGCGATAGAAGATATTTTGTAAATAATAAAACTAGCTTGGACTTTTTAATTTTTAATTGTATCTAATGTTTAATTTTATTTATGCGTGTTGGCTGAAAGGAAATGTGATAAAATAAAACTAAATAAGATTGCAAAATCAGTTTCAAAATGAATTGCTTAAACTATTCAAAAACTTGTTGCAAACTTATATTTAAGGAACAACTTAAAGAAAGTTACAACTTTACACCGCTGCTTGAGAATTTTTTCTTGGTTATACACAGTATTTTGATCGGCAATTCCGATTTTTTTTCAGGTTAAGCTTAGTATATTTACTAAACCTATTTCTTATATTTTCGTAAAAATTGCAACAAATAGCAAGCTTCCTAATAATATAGAACTAACTTAGCAATACACACTTACCGCTACGTGATATGTCGTATAACAATACATACGATCATAATTTAAATCATTTAAATTTTCCTTTTCAATTAAATCATTTAAATCATTTATTTATTTTTTTACGTCTTTTAAGTTTACCTTTCCTAAGTTTACTTTAACCGAGTAATAATTAATTTTTTTTTTCCTTTTTCTTTGTTAGTACATTCGTAACTTCGGAATATTATGCCTTCTGTTATAAATCTCTGTTTCATCTTTTATAAAAATATCTGCTTTTGGATCCGGATTCTGGTTTTCTTTCAAACAATGATCTGCCCAATCTGAAAGATTTTGCTATTTCCTTTTCTATGCTCCTACATGTTCTTGTATCCTTTCCCTTAGGGTTGTCACTGAGCACTTCATAATAATATTTTTCTGCAATTTCTAAGCACTTCATAATAATATTTTTCTGCAATTTCTGCGTATTAGTTTATGCACAATCCCCATAGTGTTAGCATCGGATCCGATAACGGATATATTGATTTGGTAAGAAAAAGGAAAAAATATAAAAATTATACGGTAAAGTTATTTAAGGAAAGGGTAGAAGACATAAAAAAATTAAATGATTTAAATTATCTAAATTGATAAAAAAAATTAAATGATCTATACTGTTAAGTATTGTAATAGCATTACGTGCGTTTACATTGTTTTAAGATATATTAAGTATGTGTGTATTGTTAAGTTATTTCTATGTCTAATTTGAAACTTGCTGTTTATTTCAATTTTTACGAAAATGTAAGTAAAAGGTTTAAGTAAATATACTAAACTTAGTCTGAAGAAGATCGGAAATACCGATCGAAATATTGTGTATAATAAAGAAGTTCTCAAGAAGTATAATGTTTTATTATCAGCTAATAGGAGATACAGGTTTTAATATATAAAAGTTACAACTTGTAAATTAGTTTCACTATTAAAAAATAATTCAAAAAATATACAAACGAAATAAATAAGGTTCGCCACCTTGATCCACCATCTCGGGAATCTGGAACAGCTATTTCATCCTTATTACGCTTCATCAACCAGATTTACCTTGATGATAAGCTCAGTGTCTGTAATAAAGTTAAAGATGCCACCTCCACACCTCGGAGTGATTCCATAATAAAAACACACAATAATAATAAATTATCCATTTTGGGGGTTATTTTTTTATATTTATCACTGCACGTTAAATTTTATTTTTCCTGTAGGTTCAATATTAGTTTATTCTTAATTTCACATCGGCTTTATAAATTTACCATTTAAAAATATCATCATAACATCGTAACAAAATATCATAATGTCCTTTTTTTAGCGACTCAATTTAGCTATTTGTCCGTCCGTGTCTGTCCTCCCCTAACAACTCCCGAACGGAAGGTCGCATCAACAAACGAACTTCACCATCGTGTTCAGAGGCCTAAACAACGTAGGAATAGAGAGCATTTTCAAGAGTCAACCCCCCCCCCCAAATTCGAGATATTTGCCATCGTTTTCATTGGATTTCTGCATTTGGCTTAAACGTTAGAAATACAACCATACCATTTCAGCTGTCAGTTTTAGCTTTGTGGTTAAGTTTTCGGACTCATATACTGATAGTTCTCAGTTCAAATGCGTATATCATCTTTTATTTTTGCTTTTTTTCTCTTAATCTTTTTTTTTCCTCAATGTTTTGTTTTCTTATTTTCCTACCTTTTTTCATTTTTCCCTACCTAATCGTACTTTCTTTTCTTATCATTATTTTTAGTTTTCTATTATTATTATGGGTCGCCCTTAAGTTTACGCTTTAGCACAATAATATATTCACTTGTATTCACTTGTGTTGTATTGTTTTTATAGAGTTTTGATGGGTAACATCTCTTTTCACGAATAAAGAAGATCCGAGATTTGTTCATAACAATGTCTATAGCAAAGAAAACTGAACTTCAAGTCATAATAATTTAAACGATTACTTGAATATTATGGAAGTGATCTTCTTAATCACTCAAAAAGAAAAAAAAGGAATAGTATCTTACCTGTCTCTGAATCACAGAAAAATTTCATTAGTTGTAAATAGGATATAATAACCCAGAAGCTTTAATATATTAGGTATAAATATTAAATTAATAAAATAAGTATAAATAGTAAAATTTATGTTATGTTAAAAGTCCTAATTTTTGCTAATTCTTTATTGATCTTTCCATAAAACGTCAGAGCCACTGTTTTCATCATTACTACAATAATTAAATAACTGACTCTGTCAAATAAAAAAAGAGCAAAACAGCAATAAATCTAATTTCCAAGGAATAAAAAGATTTAAAGAAAAAAATGCATTTCCTTGATGAATGGTGTTCACGAACCAATTTCCGCTTGCTTTTCTTTTTGCGGTGATAGATTGTGCCTTCTTGTAATTTTTTGAATTGATTTCATTCTTCTCAAATTGGTAAAAAAAAATCATAGGAACATGAAAAAATTAACAACTGCTCTATTCTTATTTACTATACATCATTCAAAGAAGAAGGTATTTTTTTGGAGGAAAATTGACATCTGATGCTCACAATTTCCTGCTATTTTCACAATGGCAGTCAGGAACAAGAAAAAAATATGTGACTCGATAAAAAGAAATAAGGAAGGAAAGAAATCGAGAAACCAGTTTTACTAGAATCTTATCTACCAAAGAAGTTCGGATTCTACGAGGGTGGCGAAGCTGAAAGGACTTGGTAGGAATTGAATTTTAAAGCATCCCTCTAAAAATAATTCATGGCTTCCAACAGAAACTAGTTTCTCTGTTTTTCAAGATCAAAATAACAACTATTCAAAGTATGTTATGTTATGTTATGTTATGTTATGTAGTGAATGAAGGTGGCAGAGAAGCCAAGCACTGCGACCGGAGGTCTTTTGTACTATCCCACGGAAATAAGGACAGATGGAGAGAAAGACTGAGAAAGAATGATGTGAGAAGTGCAGGGGAAACGGGAGAAAGTATGGTGGGAGAAGTGCAGCGGAAATGGGAGAACCCCGAGAAAACCTGCCCAGCGCGGATCGTCCACCATCACGAAACCCACATGAGAACCGAACCCGGTACTCAGAGGTGAGAGGCCGATGTCATAGCGACAACGCCAACCGCGCTGTCACTATTCGAAGTAAGATGAACACAGTTTGTAATGGAATACAATGGAATACCTTCTTACCTTTTATTTTAAAATGTTGAATTTCTTATTTTTGTTAGTTTTTAGTGAAAGTGAAAATAATCTTCTCAATTTTTTTTCTCAGGTAAAATTTCCTTTCCTGGATACCATCATTTTTTTAGCCGTCCCATGTTATAGTTAACATAGGGAACCTCTCTTGCTTTTGTGTTGTCTGTCTGTCACACTCTGTAGCGGCCAAACAGTTAGAGATATTAGAATGAAACCTTCATCATTCATCAAAAAGTGGGTGACCACATAAAAAAAAATCAGACCTCAAGGACCACTCCCTGCCCCCCCCCCCCCAAATTAACGTTTTCCATAGCTGTGTTAGTAATAATGATAATAATTAACACATTATTAATACTGATGCTTCATACACAACAATACTAACAATTGCCAACAGGACGTCATTGTTAAGATTTACAAACGTATTGTTTCATAAATTCTTTAACATATCCAAATGATGCACTAAGCATTGTATTAGGGCCTATAGGTTACAGCTTGCCTGTAAAAACGAACGGTCTTGCATTTATCTGCTCTTGCTTTTAATTATTTTGTTTATACAATTGTGCATATTATGGGGCCGCTTTGCTTTTGACACTGTCTAAAAGCACTAATTACCTTGTCTTTATTCTGATGCAAGATAAAAATGTAGTTGTACTGACGTTTCTTTGTTCAAAAGAATGGTTGAAATCAGTTTCCTCTTAATATGCTACACTTACTTTAAAAATGGCAATATTAGTAAGTTGTGATTGTAAATATTGCTCTTATGCCAAGAATAATTTGAAAACATGGTATTAAAAGATGCTAATAAAAAAACTGCTTAAATCGTATCTTCGGAAATTAGTAAATTTTAATTGTATCATAAGTAAGTAATTTATTGTTTATATTAAAGTGTTTCCTATCTTCCGAAAAACCTATAAGATTTCTGATACAATATAAACTCTTTTTTTTCGAAATAGTTTGCTATTATCAATTTTGTTTTTTAGTTTAAGAAATATATTCTTGTATTTTCTTAAGTAATTATTTTAATTGATTTTTGAAAAATTTGGTTAACTTCAATGTTCTTTCAAATTACGAATGTTTTTAGCCTAGCTTTTCTTCATTCCTTAAGCATAAGCACCTGGTTCAATATTGCATCAAATTAAAACAGATATTTCAAGAATTGAAAATGGAGGAAACATATACGTTCTACATTCGGCAGATCTTATTTTCTAATGCAAAAAAGAAAGGTAGTTAGAATGTTGAAGAATATCGAGAAGCATAAAACAATTCCAGCATCAATCTATCTTGATATCAAAGCAAAATAATTATTTAATCTAACTCAACAAATAAATCTGTAAATCGTACTGCTGTCTTAGTTTTGAAACTGATCAGATTGGAGGATATGATATGAGTTTTGTTAATTCTATTGAAATCTATTTCTATAAAAAAAATACTTGGAGACAAATTTATTTTTGGAAACGAACAGCATCAAATGAATTTGCCTGATATTTTTAGAAAGTAAATGAAAGTAATGAAAGTAAATTTTTATTATAACTATTTGATAGCATGTTAAAAAAAAATATAATCTCTTGCAATTTTAAAAAACTGGTTTTATTTTATTTTTAAATTAACTATTGCACTGATAATAAATGTTTTAAATACAAATCAGTATTTTAGAATTTTTTTTCATTTCAGGTTTTCGTCAAGTTTTTTGAAGTTAAAAATAAGCGAGTAAATACCTGGATATCACCCAAAAACCTGACTATTTTTTAATTTTAATTTAATTAATTACAGAATATTTTGAAAACTGAAAACAAGAAATTCCCATATGCTTCACAAGTTTATATTTTCAGAATTTTCAAAGAAATATATAAAAGAATCAACAGGTTTGCATTTTCGCCTGAATTACTTGAGTCAGGACCTTAAAGGGGTGTACGCACTTCCGCGTCTATCTCTGTCAATCGTTAAGTTTATGTAAGATAATTGCTTTTACGTCTCAGTTTAAGGCCAAACGTATATCTTGAAATGAACGAACATAAGCGTCTCCTCAGACATAAGGCCAGCCAATCAGATCTTGTGTGTGAGCAACATCCAATCACAGAGCACTGACGTATTCCTACAAGTTTTGAAGATCGAAAGCAAGTTCGCCGGCGCCATTTTGTTCACCGCTTCGTGGGGATCGAAGGTTATTACGAATTAAATATCACATTGAGGAGATTATTTTTCGAAATTAAACAATATTTTTACTGAAATAAATTAATGCTATGCGTCAGAATGTGCAGATCTCCCCTTTGTAAAGAGATTTTGCATGTAAATCAACATCAAAGGTAGCGGTAGCCAATCGGAGTGTATATGTTAAGCAACAGCCAATCCGAGAGCATTGATACAAATTTTGCCGGGAAACACTTTTGCCGGTTTAACACTTATACACTTGCTATGGAAACGGGAAGTGAAAAATAATTTTAAACGATTTCACTTTATATTACCTGAGAGTCAAATGCAGTCGCAGATCGGGCTGTATTGACAGTCGAAAGGTCGATTCCTGTCTCTTAATTACTGGCCCCACAATGCTCAGTAAATAATCCATTTTATGTTTCGACATTCGGAAACTTTTGACGTACCAGCTCTGATCCTGAATATAAAAAATATATTTTTTTTTTTTTTTTTTTTTAACAAATGCCCGGGCTCGTAGACTAATCGTCTTTCTTTAGGCCAACAACAAGGGGCGAGATATGATGCCTTTAACCGACGAATCGTTGCCCAGGGTACGCCAAGGGAGGCAGCATCAAGTGATACCCGCAGGAACGGACAGAAACAGAAGAAGAAAGAAACATCCATGCCACGACCGGGATTCGAACCCGGGTACCGGCATATAAAAAATATTAATTAATGCATTCATTCTTCATTTAATAATGAAATCGAAATTAGAACTGATCGTCATTTATAACTTTTAAAGCGTTTACTTACATCAAACGCATCTCCTGTACTAATAAATTAAATTCCCCGAGCTGATCTCTCTTCTGCAATATTTTACGTACCCATACCTTCTTTTTGGTTTTATGTTTCAAGGCTAAGCAAAATAAATGCATGGCCATGAAAAGTCGCTGATCTTCGTGGAGATGCTGCATGTTGAACAATTGAAATGCCGCCATAATGACGTAGAAGAATTTCCGTTTCCTCTTTTGGTCTACTTCCGTTGCCGCTTGACGGAACTTGCGAACGGCAAAGTGCGCGCTGATTTTGCCGATGACGGAAACAAGACGTTTTCATAAACATAACGGAGACGCAGAAGTGCGTACACCCCTTAAGAGCTAAAATTTGCTCTACAATTACGTTGCGTTACTGCTTGCTTCTTGATTGTTGCCATTATTGGATTTCTTGCGTGCAGTCAATTTGCGAGTGTGCGATTATTTTGTTGCTGCTTCCATTGTTCGCTGATTTTGTAGCTTTTACAACATTTTTTCATTAAATATTGCTCTTTTTATTTTAATTTTAAATAGACTATTACAATTTAACAAATTGTATCGTTTTACTTAAAATAAAATTGATCTCTATTTTTATAAAATAAGAAAGATAAAAATTATGAAAGCATAATTCATATTATAAGTTTACGAAAGTCGTAAAAAATTCAAGACAAAATTGATTTTGGAAATTACTAATTCCTTGTCATTACTCATTTATGAATTTTCCAGTGTATATATGGTAAAGACGGATCGGACGGTTCTGTATTTTCAGAGTAAGCGGTATCAGTTTATAAACATCTTATAATTTCGTATTAATAATAATTTTAAAATAAATTTTACCGTAACGTTTAATGATTTTTTTTTCTAATAACACTTTGTACCTTGCATCTAATAGTAGGCCCTATCCAATTTGTCTTATTCTGTTGCTCAAACAATAAACAAGAGTTTTTCTCTGAATAAAATTATGGTTTACTTGAAGAATTTTAAAAAAAACCTAAGAGATTTCGTTTTTAAAATAAAAGAATTGCCTGACTAATTTTTAGTAAAACTTATTTTTAAGAATATACCCGAAAACAAATAATAATAATAATAATAATAAATAAAAAAAATAATACAATAATAATATCTAAGAAAAAATTAGAAAAATCTGAGGAAAACATTTTTTTTTTATTTATTTATTTTCCTTACTACCTTTTTTTTTAATCAGACTAGATTTTTCCTGTTATATTTGGGTTTTTTTTTGTTTGAATGTTTTTATTATTATTATTTTATTTGTCTCTCTTCGTACACTAGTTTATTTGGTTGGTATTTAACTTTCATCTTTTTCTTATTTAGCTCTTTCTGGATAATCAACTTTTAATAAACTTCAATTTGAGCTGCACAAATAAGTAATAAAGTTTAACTAGAAATAACGAAACTATATGCAATGTTAATCGTATTTGAATTTATTATTGTCATCTTCTTAGTTCTTTTTGGTTGTAAACAATAATATCTTCAATGAAAACTTTGCTTCGTGATTGGGATTTTTCACTGCTTCATACTTCTGTATTTTTAAATTCTGCTAATAATTTTTTGTCTATTTATAGAATTGATTATGCAATTTATTATTATAAGTTGAAACATTCGTGAAATAATTTAACTCTATATTGCAGTGGGATAAACTAAGTCTAATGAAAAAGATAAGGTCAGCCAGTTTTAGAATAAGAGGTAAGCTTGAGTATATAAATTAAAATTAAAATATTGCAACGATTTGAATAACAATTTAACAATAAATAAAAATAAGAGCTTTTAAATTACACCAACGAAGAAATAGACTATAAATTAGATGATTCTACAAATCCAAAGTTAACGATATTTCTGAAGTTAAAGTTCCATTACGTTGAATGATTTACATACATTAATTTTTTTCTAACTGATTTGCAGAGTAATTTCCGGAGACCTTCCCGGATGAGAATTTCATTTTAGCTGAAGAAAACTTCTCGTAAGAGACTGGGAAAAAGACGGAAAAAGCAAGGAAATGTCATTTAAAGCAATGGGATTAATCAAGTTTAAATCCTCTACAAATGAAATTTGTAAGAAACGTAAATGTGATTTACAAATAAATGAGTTCAATTTTTTTTAAACATTTTTTAACACTTTATGGATACCTAACTACATTCTAAGAATTCCCGGAATAAAGTTGATAATGTAGTTGATGTAATGTCCGTTATCCAAGACAAACATTTTAAGTTTGTATCTCCGGCAAATTAGTATGTCTTTAAGGATATTTAAATATCTTTTAAACTTAAGATAATATTTAAATAGGTTTCCTCATTTGTTTTTAATGCAGAAATAAACAAAAATTATAATAAATGAGATATACGTACTCCTTTACACGAGCGTATGAAAAATATCTTTTTTTACTGAGCCTCAATATTCGTTTCTTCTTGAAATAAAACATTCTTTCTGCTAGGTCTTAAAGTATTGAGGAAATGAAAACATGACTGTTTTCTAACGTAAGCAAGTACAACAACAGCCTGCTTTCTAGTTTTCAATATTTCATGTCAAGAATTCTCCCCCAAACGATCGTTATACAGGTCTTCTCTTTTTAAATCAACTTTAAAAAAAAGTCATTTTCTTTCAATTTCTTTTTAAAAGTTTGTCGTTCACGAAAAACTTTTTTTTCTTTTCTTTCAAGAAAAAATGGAAAACTGATAATTACCTATGTTTCAGATCTCCCTGCAATTCTAATTATCTGTTGGTTTACATTAAAGATAAAGAATGGTTAATATTATCTTCTCTTTTTATTGCATCCAGATTCAAACTAAAGAATTTACAAGATTCAAACTTAAGAAATTAAGTGAACGTCTAAATATAAAAATAACACCAATCAAAAATTGTTAAAATAAATCTTAAAACTGAATTATAATTCAACGCGTGTAAGCTCAAATTTTTGTAATTTAGCGTTCAATGTTGTTTTACAAATTAAATAAAAAAAAATAATATTCGTAGGAAAGGATAAAAATACTTTATTTAGTAATGGAATTTAAATCTTTATTAAAAGCATTGAACTCCATTAAAATGGATGTTTACTTTCCTATAGGTACCGGGTGTTTATAATTAAACTGACTCTACTCTCAGCACCCTGGAGCGGATTGTAATGAACATATGACAATGGCACTTGGTAGATATATTAATTAGACTAAGGACTAATTTTTCGCTAAAAAAATAAAATAAAAAAATAGTTGAACTTTTATATGGCACTTTAATGGTGAAATACATTAGAAAAGTTGCAGATTTACAGACTTAGATACAGATTATTATAGTGATTGAAAAGGAACTTCTGGAGCGTTTTAGTTAAAGATCCAGTTGCATGGGTATGAAAGAAACACTATTATTGCGTTTTCAGCGCAGAAAGAAGAATAGGCCAGTATTTTAGCGAGTTGTTGCCAGATCAAGAGCCCAAAATGTTTTTGCAAGAATTAAAGACATTAGAATATATACTTCATATCATGCAGCAGACATTTGGTGAATCAATGTAGAAGTAATAAAATTACCTAAAGTAGACATATTGAAAGAAGATATCATTACATGAAAGATTTAGTAAAGAAGACGGAAAAGTAACTTTAATACCAAAAATTTGAGGATAATTTGGCAGATATTTGAGCAAAATCATTGTCTAAAATAAAACGTAATAGAGTTGTATGTGTTTTTGGATTTAAATGAGATTAATAAGTTATTAAGGATTTATTGAAAGAGAGGAGGGGTATTGTAGTCAAACAAGATTAAAAGAAAAGAACATTAGATGCAAAATAATTTCAATGAGACTCAATAATAAATGTGGACATAAAATAATTGATGTTGTAGTTGTGATTGTAATGATAAGTCAATGCAATTTAAGAGTTGAACTTAACAGTTTCTGTGAATCCATTAAATGAGTAACAAAGAAAAGAATTTCATATATGTGTATGGAGAAAACAGAACGAAGATTTTGCTACGTGCGACAAGTTATGAATAACTTATTTTGAATAAAACATGTGTTTTTGAATGGTCGACTTCGAAGTATTCAACACTGTTCAAATTACACATAAAGCCTTTCCGGTATGATAATTTTGCATTAATAATTATAATAAGTGTTATATGTTATATAATTTATGATATTACATGTAGACCCAAAAATAAGAAATGAGATCCTGACAATGATGTTTAACTTATAATTGCAAACGTTCATATACTTCATTTTTTAAAAGAAAATAAGTTTAAAAATAAAAAAAAATTAGAAATGTACAATTAAATGGAGATGTTTTAACAATAACTATTCTCAATAGTTGAGGTTGGATGGTCAGCCCAAAGCTCGCCCGCCTTTAAGCCAAGAATAAGAAACTTTTTACCCATTTGACCTTTACTCTATGTTCATCTGGAGGAGAAATAATCTTGAAAAAATTAAATTTATTTTTTTTGGTTGAACAGATAGGTTTGGAGGTTTTTTTTTGGGAGGGGGGCGCGATGAGAATTGTGATTGAAAATTAGGTCGCAAGTACTAAAAGGTTGAGAAACACTGATTTAAACTATCGATTGAAACTCTAATCAAAAATTGACAAGACCAATATTTTTTAATTTTAGACACAATTTACATTCTCGATTACAATTTAACCTAGAAAATACATTTTTATTTAAAATCAGATAGTACAATAGATGGAAATCTTTCTATCTTAAAATTATACATGATAATGCATGTGTAACGTACAGTATATATATGCATTCTAGAGATGACTGTTAGGCCCAACACAGAATAAACAATCAAATTGCCTTTCAGATTCATTTTTAGGAGGGGGACTAGAGTACAGCTGTTCCACCATTCTACTGGATCTTCAGCTCTAGCCAGCCCCCTCGATAAAAATGAATCGGAGAGGCAGTCCTAAGGTGAAGCCATAAGCCAACCTGGCTATGACCTCGCCGAAGGCAAAAGGCAATGAAATAAATTACCGAAAAGCCGAGAGGCAATATCGGCAATGTTCCCTACAACTAGTAGGCGAACAACAATAAATGACAAAGGACAAAACAACAAAGGCCGCAACAAAGCTACAAAATTGCCTCTCGGCTTTTCGGTAATTTATTTCATTGTCTTTTGCCTTCGGCAGGGTCATAGCCAGGTTGGCTTATTGCTTCACTTTAGGACTGCCTCTCCGATTAATTTTTATCGAGGGGGCTGGCTAGAGCTGAAGATCCAGTAGAATGGTGAAACAGCTGTACTCTAGTCCCCCTCATAAAAATGAATCTGAAAGGCAATTTGATTGTTTATTCTGTGTTGGGCCTAACAGTCATCTCCAAATAGATTTGACAGCACGTTAAACCCATTTTTTGTAGCTATATATGCATTCTATATTGTATTTTTATATATATGTTTGGGTTTCACATAAATAGTTTTCTTTCATATGGTTTATCTGCCAACTTCTGAATTAAACAAAAGAAATGTCTTTCATTTTCACGGTTCCTGAAACCAAGTCATTGAATAATATTAGGAGACTTCTTTGGTACATCCAGCAGCAAGTTTCTTGTTTTAGTTTCAATAATTTTAAACAAAACATGAAAATCTCGTCAACGCACCCAATTTCTTTGTTTCTTTGGAAAAATGTATTGAAAAGCACTTAGGGGTAGGTTGGTTTTACACATTGAATTTATTTTGTCAATGCCTGAATGATTTATATATTTGTTTATAATTGATGTTGCTAAATTAGATTTACAATTATTTTCAAATTTTATTGATTAATTGGACTGAAAAAATCTGGAAACTCCAACCATGCACCAATATAAAAAAAAAACCCTAGTTCATGCTGTAATTTTATTATTGACGGGGAATCTGAAACAGCTGTTTCACCATTATTATGGATCTTCAGTCAGATTTAACCCTCAATGACAAAATCAAACGCATGAAAGAATTCACAAGAATTATGGAATTCACAACTGCTCCCGACAGTGGGTTACAGCAATAAGGAACAAAGAAACCCAAATTGCCTGTAACACATGATTTCTAACAATGAACCTCAAACCTTCGGATACAAGTGCCACAAAAAATATGAGAAATCATAATAAATCTGGTTTAATGTGCAGAATAATTAGATGGAAAAAATCGGGAAACTCCCAATATAAACAAAAAACTATTCATACTATAATTTTGACATTGACGGGAAATCTGAAACAGTGTTTCACCATTTTTTTAGATCTTCACTCATTATTTTTCAAGCACAAATGATGTGCTTAATATTCAATAAATTTATTATTTACAGTATTTAACATCACATCAAAGACAATTTTACTCAAATTATTTAAATTTTAATTCATTTTTGAAGCATAGTTTTTGAGCTCTATATTTATGAATTAATGGCGCTCTTTAATGTAAAATTATAAATATAATTCCCAGAACGAACGTGTTACTAACATTTCACTAATAAAGATAGAACAAAAGATAGAACATTCTTGTTTATGTAAAGTAAACATTTAGCATATGACTGATATTAAATTTTAATAGATTGTCACAGAATTAAGTCCACTTCACGATGCTTAAGTTGAAATACTAAGTTTAGTATTAGAAAAGCTCATCGTGATATAAGTATTCACGAAGAGCTTTTCTAATACTAAACTAAAAAATTTTAAGATGTGTTTTGGAAATATTCGATAATAATAATAGTAATAATAGTAATAATAATAAAAAAAAATGATTTTTCTAATTTATCTAACTTTCTTCCTTATTATACTTTAACTTTTATTATACCGGTACTCTTTTATTAAAGATTTAAGCGAATTTTTATTTAGCATATTTATAAAAAGCATTTATCGTTGTGAGAGACATCTGTTTTCTTAGAAATTAATACAGTTTTTTTTTTAATTCTTTTGCTATTATTATATATTATAAAAGCGTTATTTTGTCTGTCATAAGACTTTGCGTTTTTCCAATTTTGTGACCAAACTATAAGAGATAGAGTGGTCATGTAAATGGATAAAATGTAGATCTTTTTAAGACAAACAAAATGCTACAAAAATCTTTCGAAAAAAGCTTTTGGTTTCCAAGATGGCGCCTTTTAAAGGGTCAAATTTTGACTTTTTCTCAATTTAAACGAAAAGTATAAAAGATGGAAGAGAACATTATATTGAGAAAATGTTGGCATTTGAAAGTTCTATCGAACGATATATCACTTATTCACAAACGCTTCAGCGTTTGCAAGATACATGCAAAAATGTGAATTTTCGATGTGTGATGCCGACCCGCAATACATCCGAGTTATTCAGAGAAGCCACAACGGGCTGGGAAGTTATATATTCTCCGACGATCGCAACATTAATTTGCTAAATAAATAAAGTTTGTTTTTTGAATGCTATATATGCAAGGGTTCCGGAGCGAAGCGACGGTACCCGGCTATTATTATTATAATATATAAAAACGTATATTATAAAACGTTATTCTATCGGTCATTATGTAAGCAAAATGCTAAATTACAAATTACAAAAATGTTACTAAAATAGAGAATCTATTCTTAAAAAATGAAAATATATTAAACAACTGTCCAACTATACTGATTGGCGACGTAAATATAGATATTTTCAAAATGAATAAAAACAATGCAGTACGCGTAAAACTTATGTGCAATAATGGTTTCAAAAATCATCTTTACGGAACAACAAGAAACTGTACAATTCATGGAAATACGAAAACAAATATAGATCATATTTTCATAAATAAACATGATATCAAAACACCAGGAATAATATGTAAAGAACGAATCGGATAACAGTTGAAAATGAGAAAATAACAGATCCAAATATAATCTATAAAGAACTAATCAATAAACAAAACAAAATTCATGAAAATCTACATATATAAAAAGAAAAGTCCTGACTCACTCACTCACTGACTCATCAACGTCCACCCCAAACCTTTGGATCTAGAAAACTGAAATTTTGCACAGAGGTTTCCTTTATGATGTAGACAAGGAATAAGGCCGGATTTTTCGAAATTCGGGATAGGGAATAATCTGGCAAACTGACGATGAAGTGTATGGCGGCAACCCCAGGTGTGTGGCGCCAACCCGCAATACACCTGAGTTAAGTGGAGAAGGGCACAACAGGCTGGGAAGTCGTATATTCTCCGATCTCAACATTAATTTGCTAAATAAATAAAGTTGTTTTTTTTAATGCTATATACGCAAGGGTTCTATATACGCAAGTAATACTAGTATTAACTTAATAATATTAGGAAGACCGAGCTTTGTCTGGTTATGTAAGTCCATTTCAGGTAAGTGGACAGTTCCCGCAGTGAATACACGACGTTTGAAAGGAAAAAGCTTTAAAAATTATATTAAGTAAAATTATTTTATTACAGGTAATAAAACGTTCAAAACACGAATTTATTAATAATAATATAAAACGAAAATAAGGTAAGAACACTGCAGACATTAACCTGGTACCCAGGCCCCAGATTAATCGTTTACCCTCTAAATGAGGTTTTCCAAAGTCTTGACCTAGCTAAAGCGCTTTCTGTTACCCGAATACAATAGATTCACCCCATTTCATAGAAATCCTTAGGCCCGTTTTCAAGATAAAATTTACAAGAATTGCTCGCTTTATAGGATAAAGTAAATTATTTTACATATCGTATTTTATTATCTTTGTAAAGATATTCCTTAAAATTTGTAAAATGTTTTTGTAATTTACGACTAAACAAATGAATGAAAAAATATTTTAAAAAATTCTTTAATACAAAATACTTGCAAAATTTAGAAACTTAAAAATTTTACTACAATATTGCAATTGTAATATAATAAGCGTCAAAACCATCTTTACAATTGTTATGTTATAGCCTGCGAAATGACGTAAATTTCTCAATAATATGTCAAATGATTTCAGAAAACTTATTGTAACAGATACAGAAAAACTATTTAATAAAAATCAACTGATTGAAAGCTCTCATTTCACTAAATCTCTTCACGAGACAGTCATATCAACAATATACTTGATCTTGTGTAACCATAAAAATATATTGTTTTCTTACTGTCCACTTCCTCTTTTTTTAATGTTAGAAAAAATGCTAAGAAAAAATGCTAAATTGTATAATGAAATTCTAAAGTTGTATTTTAATATTTATTTCATGTCTTCTTCACAATGAATTTAGTGAAATGTTTGCAGCATATAATCTGCATTTTCTTGATTTTTATTTTTTTAAGTTTTTTTTTGCCAGTACAACTCAAAATTCCTATTGCTAAATTTTGGCTTATTACAATTTAAAATTCGTTTGAAATGCTAGAAATTTTTAGTGAAAAAAAGAGTTAATTAATATAATTAAAAGTAAAGTTTTAAAAAATTAAAATTAAAAATTAAAAGTAGCAATTGTGCTAATTCCTTTTCAATTTTTTGTTAAATTAACATATAGTCGGACCTCGATATAACGTCACCCCTTGGGACCTCGCGAAAGTGACCTTATAATCGGGGTGACCTTATAACCGATTCTTACGCATTTGTCAATAAATAAGCATTATATAAATACAGTATAATCCTTTGTAAAATTTAATATGTACAAAAATATCCTTTTATTAGGTTATAATTTTTTAATTTAGTTGAACCAATTAAAATTAATAGAATCAGAAAGAAATTATTTAAAAAAAAAATTAATTTGGAATAAAGTTGTATACAAATATTACTAGTATACTCAAGCAAAGTACTGATGTATAACTGACCTTACTTAAAATAGTCCATAATATAGGACTGTCGCGATCTTTATTTCATCTTTTATACGATGTTTTCTAAGTTTTGTAGTTTCTGACAATTTAATGCTCTGAGTGCTTCTGCTTGTGTCACCGGTTCACTTTCAGTATCACTGTCGTTATCCTCACTTTCTAATGCTTTGGAATCTAAAACTTGCGAAACAATTTCGGAAATCGAAGCTTGAGAAGTGGTAGCAATTTCATCATCAATTCTCACATATTCACTTTCCCCTTCTATAGCACAGCCGCGATTTCTGAGATCTTGTATTAACACAGGTAAAAGAATATCGTCTTCATCATCTTTTTTCCTAGAATTTGAGGGGTTGAAGTACTTTGTGAAAAAGCTGTCCCCTCCGTCAGTAGGAGAAATGACGCAGATAAAAGATCGTAACCACGGAAAAATTCTTGTGGTACTGAAATCACAGACAAAAGTGACCTTATATGCGATTACGGTATTTAAGACCTGACCATATATCCAATAATCCATATCATAAAATTCCTATTCAATGAGCCGGGACTTTAGAAAAGTGACTTTATATGCGGGGTGACCTTATATGAGGGGTGACCTTATATGCGGGTGACCTTATATCGATGTCCGACTGTATATGAACATCATAAATATTATAATTACTAATGGGTTTAAAAATTATTTCTTCATCTTAGAACCCAAATGATAATCAAATACATGTAGAAATTTTTGTTTCCAGATTTTATATGAATATCCAAAGGATGAATGTCTAGAGATACTCCCTATCCATGGCTGTTTAGTTGTATCTTCTATTCATCTCTCTTGTTAATGATGAATTACGACTCATTAAAATACGAATTAGCATCCCACAATTATTAGAACATTAGAAAGAAATTGGAAAATGAATACAAATTCAATAATTTGATATTTTAAAGCTAACACAACGAAATTTCTTACCTTACTTTACAGCTACAGAATAATGCCGTTACATGGAATGTGCTGTTGGTATTATTTTCTTATAAAATATATCAACTTGCTGCTTCATTTTTTAGAGATCCATTTGAGAGCTATTGTGATAGCGACCATATCGATAGCTGTTGCGTTCCTCCTGTCCGTCCGTCCGTCTATGTGCACCCCTTACAACTCCCGTAAGGAATTGTAAAACACCATAGGAATGTGAGATTTTCAGATGCGCCCCCCCCCCCAAGTTCAAGATCTTAAGTATTGTTGTGATTGTATCCCCCTAAAAACTCCCGAACGAAAGGTCGGTTCGGGAAACTGATTTTGCCAACGTGTTCAGAGGCCCAAACAGGCATAGGGAGCGTCCATTAATTATGTGAGGTGTTTTTTAAAAAAATTTGATCCGCTCCTCCCACTTGGTGAGTTTTGTTAAGATGTGGTGGGACCTCCCCTCCCCCTCGCGTGAGATTGTCTCTAATTTTTAAATAATTAAATTTATTTGATATTTTTGTATTTTGCTTCAAACCACTAAATATCTAAAGCGTTACTGATGTCTTCTACGAAATAAATTTTTTCTGTGAAAGAAGAGGAGAAAAATGATACTATGTGCACTATAACGAATTTAATTAAACTTAGTAAACTTAACTTAGTAAACCTAACTAAGTAAACTTAATTAAACTTAGTTAGGCTGCGACACCACCGGGCTTGTTTCAAATCGGGGACTCCCGGACATAGACAATATTAAAAAAATGTTATAATTTATTATAATATATATATTCTCCGAATTAAAAAGTGGACGTGAGATTTTCATTAAATTTCTGCTTTGTTAGAAATACAACCATTTTAGTTGGGTAACAGCAATAGCTTTATGGGTAAGGTTTCGGACTCATATACTGAAAGTTGTCGATTCAAATCTGTAACTTCTTTTTTTTTCTCTTAATCTTTCTCAATGTCCGCATGTTGTTTTTTTTCTTATTTTCCTAACTTTTTTTATTATTGTACGTCGCACTTAAATTATTCTTTAGCACAAAATTACATGAATTATTTTCTTTGTCTTCGATAGCAATCAAAAAAGCAAGTGTACTGTCGAATGTCATCCAGGCATCTTCGTAATATTTTGAAATAAATAAATTGTTTCCTTCTTTAGATTACATATTCAACTCCAAATCCGATATGAAAATTTTCTAAGGTTGGCAAAGATTTCGTCCAAATCAATTTTTTTCCCTGTTCAGCTTTGATATCTATAACAGAAAATATCAATCCGTTGTTTTGTTGTCCTAGCAGCCACCAATTAGGGAATTTTTAAATTTTAGAGCCCCGCCTACTATCAAATGGTCCGTTTTTATTAGATTTCTTCATCATTACCCAAACGGAGTTAGACAAAAGCCAATAATATATTAAAAATGGACACAATAAAACTTACAACTTCTTTACTTCCC
>JAFIDM010006943.1:76042487-76064392 GCA_023159025.1 Thereuonema tuberculata
CCCCCCCAAATTAACGTTTTCCATAGCTGTGTTAGTAATAATGATAACAATAAACACAGTAATAATACTGATGCTTAATATGTAATAATACTAACAATTGCCAACAGGACGTCATTGTTAATATTTACAAACGTATTGTTTCATAAATTCTTTAACATAGCCAAATGATGCACTAAGCCTATTAGCGGCCCGTAGGTTAGAGCTTGCATTTATCTGCTCTTGCTTTTAATTATTTTGTTTATACAATTGTGCATATTATAGGGCCGCCTTACTTTTGACACTGTTTAAAAGCATTAATTACCTTGTCTTTATTCTGATGCAAGATAAAAATATAGTTGTACTGACGTTTCTTTGTTCAAAAGAATGGTTGAAATCGTTTCCTCTTAATATCCTACACTTACTTTAAAAATGGCAATATTAGTAAGTTGTGATTGTAAATATTACTCTTATGCCAAGAATAATTTGAAAACATGGTATTAAAAGATGCTAATAAAAAAACTGCTTAAATCGTACCTTCGGTAATTCGTAAATTTTAATTGTATCATAAGTAAATAATTTATTATTTATATTAAAG
The DNA here is from genome assembly GCA_023159025.1 of Thereuonema tuberculata. Lineage (NCBI taxonomy): Eukaryota > Metazoa > Arthropoda > Chilopoda > Scutigeromorpha > Scutigeridae > Thereuonema > Thereuonema tuberculata. The sequence continues at coordinate 76,043,062 of JAFIDM010006943.1, forward strand.
TGTTTCCTGGCCGTGCTGGCGTGGCCGTGCGGTTTAGCCGGCGGGCTGCCGTTGTGGCCGATGCGCCAGTACCCGGGTTCGAATCCCGGTGGTGGCATGGCTGTTTCTTTCTTCTTCTGTGTTTCGTCCGTTTCCCACCTGGGACTTACTATCTCAGGGTTATCCTGGACGCAATATAATTCTCGTCCCCCCTTTCTTGAATTTCACCAGCCTCGCCCTGACGTTGTCAGGTTGAGCTAGTTACGTGGTCCCTAGTTGGCCAAATTCGATAAAAGGAAGGAAAGTGTTTCCTAACTTCCGTAAATTTAGAAAACCTATAAGATTTCTGATACAATATAAACTATTTTTTTTCGAAATAGCTTGCTATTATCAATTTTGTTTTTTAGTTTGAGAAATATATTCTTGTATTTTCTTGAATAATTATTTTAATTGATTTTTGAAAAATTTGCTTAACTTCAATGTTCTTTCAAATTACGAATGTTTTTAGTCTAGATTTTCCTCATACCTTAAGCATAAACACCTGGTTCAATATTGTATCAAATTAAAACAGATATTTCAAGAATTGAAAATGTAGGAAACATATACATTCTACATTCGGCAGATCTTATTTTCGAAAGGTAGTTAGAATGTTGAAGAATATCGAGAAGCATAAAACAATTCCAGCATCAATCTATCTTGATATCAAAGCAAAATAATTATTTAATCTAACTCAACAAATAAATCTGTAAATCGTACTGCTGTCTTAGTTTTGAAACTAATCAGATTGGAGGATATGATATGAGTTTTGTTAATTCTATTGAAATCTATTTCTATAAAAAATACTTGGAGACAAATTTATTTTTGGAAACGAACAGCATCAAATGAATTTGCCTGATATTTTTAGAAAGTAAATGAAAGTAAATTTTTATTATAACTATTTGATAGCATGTAAAAAAAAAATATAATCTCTTGCAATTTTAAAAAACTGGTTTTATTTTGTTTTTAAATTAACTATTGCACTGATAATAAATGTTTTAAATACAAATCAGTATTTTAGAAATTTTTTTCATTTCAGGTTTTCGTCAAGTTTTTTTAAGTTGAAAATAACCGAGTAATACCTGGATAACATCCAAAAACTTGTCTATTTTTTTAAATTTAATTTATTTAATTTCAGAATATTTTGAAAACTGAAAACAAGAAATTAAAAATCCCACATGCTTTACAAGTTTATATTTTCAGAATTTTGGTGCATTGGTCAAAGAAATATATAAAAGAATCAACAGGTTTGCAATCGCCTGAATTACTTGAGTCAGGACCTTAAGAGCTAAAATTTATGCTAACATGCACTGTTTTCATTGCTGTATGTCAAAGTCTTTCATTTATTTGATGGATTGGGCAATCGTCTTTCTACTGAATGATTCCCTAATAAAAGCAGTCAATAAGATGCAGTGAACTTTTAATTGACACTTGCCATTAAAGGTATTAGGGACATTTCTGGAATAATGACTAGATCCTATAGTGTTACAAGAAGTGTATGTTTTGTTTGGTAGGTCGACTGTGCACTACTTTCAATAATACATTCAGATAAAATTTGGTATCTGGTAGAATGTAGCTCCAATCACAGTACTCAATACAATCTATATTACTAAAATCTTTTATTTCTCTGTCTGTGTGTCTGTCCGGCGCAGTTTTCTGTGAGAATGAAAAATAGAAAGAATTTTTTCAATGAAACATCCGCGACAGGAATCGAACCTGCAACCTTCTGATTCGAAGTCAGACATCTTACCCATTAGGCCATGGGAACTAGAACTCTCTTTATATTGCTTTTTTGACTTATCTGTCAAAACTGAACTGACTTTGACTGAAAAGTAACACTCTATATTACTAAAATCTTTTATTTCTCTGTCTGTGGTGTCTGTCCGGCGCAGTTTTCTGTGAGAATGAAAAATAGAAAGAATTTTTTCAATGAAACATCCGCGACAGGAATCGAACCTGCAACCTTCTGATCCGAAGTCAGACATCTTACCCATTAGGCCATGGGAACTACAACTCTTTTCATATTGCTTTTTTGACTTATCTGTCAAAACTGAACTGACTTTGACTGAAAAGTAACAATTGTAATTAAAAAGAAAGTCAAAAAAGAAAGACGCAGTACGTCATTAGGTAGAATACTGAGAAATCAGTATTTGTAACTTAAAAACCACTGAAAAGTATCAATTGGAATTGGATAAACGAGATGAACGAGAGTGTCGATAACAGCAATCGAATGATAAGTCTAAGAATACAAGGAGAGACTACAGAGCATACAATACAAGTGCGAATAAAATTGACACTTCTGATAATCCATCACACGAACATCTCTATATGCCCAAGTGTCTGAACGCATTGAATCTCAGCGGAATTCCTCAACATCGTTTGAAGATTGGATCTTGTTGTTGCGAAACATCAATCCCAAGTTTGCATACTGCAATGGAACTCAACTTAAATGCTGTTCATTCGATAATGATCTCATAGAAATCGAAATTATAACAGAACTCACAAAGTTTTTGTTTTCATCCATAGGATGTCTATGGAACCATGCGGTAATCTACTTCCATTCACTTTCACAAGAAAACAATTTCCGATCAGACCTTCTTATGCGATATTTATCAATAAAGCTCAAGGACAAACTCTAAATAAAGTTGCCATATAATTGGAAAACGTTGTCTTAACTCACATACAACTTTAGGTCTTTAAGTCACAATTCAACAGAATTTGGTTATCTTCACTCTAAAGAATACTCACAATCAATTTTTTGCTAAGAATTTCGTATACAAGCTATGATCTTCATTTATCATCTATATCAACTAACGTCCATCTGAAATCTCTTCTTCAAATATCTATATCGAACAATCTGATGGCCTAGCTAATAGATATAGATAATTTTCGCTATTTGTAACTCAAAAGCCACTGAAAAGTATCAATTGGAATTGGATAAAAAAGAAAAAAAAAATAATCACTATTTCTATTAGGTAGAATACTGAAAAATCGCTATTCGTTACTCAAAAACAATCACTATTTCTAACTCAAAAACTACTGTAAAGTATCAATGGAAATAAAAAAAAGAGACTCAAGAAAGAAAGAATCACTATTTCTATTAAGTAGAATACTGAAAGCTCACTATTTGTAGCTCAAAAGCGACTGAAAAATGTATCTATATTACGAAAATCTTTTATTTCTCTTTCGGTCTGGTGCAATTATTGTAATTTACAAAAATAGAAATAATTTCTACAAGTTATCTACTGGAATCCAACATGCAACCTTCTGCTCCGAAATTAGACGTCTTAGGCATTAGACCACAAGGATTACATTCTAATCTCTATAAAAAATAAAAATATATCACAGATATATGATTCACACGCTGATTCTAAAAGCAGTCGTGAATTGAGAGAATATGTACATCAAAAATTAAAATAAAAAAAAACTTTAAAAAAATTTTAGTTTTATTTTACTTGATGTAATTTGTGTGTGTGTGTTTTTTTAATAAATAACAAATTGTTTTCCGTTACATACGCGAAGCTTCCGGAGCGAAGCGACGGGTAGCCGACTAGTTCCATCGAATATTGTAACGCCTCGTGCTTACTCAAGTTTTTCAAAGTTATGGTTTAAGAAAAAAAATGAGACAATAGGAATGAAAAAAATTTAAGATAGAAAGATGTCTGTCTCTTGTCTTAATATAAACTAGTCGGCTACCCTGTCGCGGATGTTTCATTGAAAAAATTCTTTCTATTTTTCATTCTCACAGAAAACTGCTCCGGACAGACACACAGATAGAGAAATAAAAGATTTTAGTAATATAGATTGTTACTTTTCAGTCAAAGTCAGTTCAGTTTTGACAGATAGGTCAAAAAAGCAATATAAAGAGAGTTGTAGTTTCCATGGCCTAAGGGGTAAGATGTCTGACTTCGGATCAGAAGGTTGCAGGTTCGATTCCTGTCGCGGATGTTTCATTGAAAAAATTCTTTCTATTTTTCATTCTCACAGAAAACTGCGCCGGACAGATACATAGACAGAGAAATAAAAGATTTTAGTAATATAGATTAAGGAATTACATTTTTACGATATTTTCTTCTTATTTTTGTTAATAGAACTTAAATGTTGTTTTGTCAGTGTCTCATTTATTAGTTGCATCATCTTTCATCATTGTTGTATGTGTCGATGTTTATTATTATTGTTAGTGTTACAAAAAAAAAAGCGAAAATAGTTTTTGCGAGAAGTGTATTCTAAAAATTTTGTTTCGGGAAGCAAGATGCTCTTGAAATATTTTTTTGGGGGAGTTTCCAATAGAAGATAAATCATGTAGGGATTTGGAGAGAGAGAGAGATTCTAAAGCCTTAACTTGTAAAATTTGTCTACAGATATATAACTTATGTCTAGTTAGGACTATATTTATTTTCTTCCCTCCCCTTTATTTCTTTTTGCTGAAATGTTAATTTGGCTATTTAAAGAGATCTTTATTCTAGTTTTTGTGAATCCAAACTGCAGTCAATAAACGCTCTTCAAACAAGAATCTGCATAAATCAGCCGTACCTTGCGTCACTGCTTGCTCCTTGATTGTTGCCATTATTGGATTTCTCGCGTGCAGTCAATTTGCGAGTGTGCGATTATTTTGTTGCTGCTTCCATTGTTCTCTGATTCACTTATTTCCAGAAACGTTACTTTCCTGGGTTACATGTATACGTAACGACTTTCTCCATAGCATACATTTACACCCAGCGTTTACGGACTTTGCGTTTATTGTCATTAAATGAACATTTTTCAAAATTGAAATAACTAATCTATAAACAAGATCCGATTATCAACTGTAATTTTTTTTAAATTCTTTTTCTGTAAAGTGTGTTTTATAACTATCTAAATTTTTTGTAGCTTTTACAATATTTTTTCCTTAAATATTAGTCTTTTTATTTTAATTTTAAATAGATTATTATAATTTAATAAATTGTATCGTTTTACTTAAAGTAAAAATGATCTCTATTTTTATAAAATAAGAAAGATAAAAATTATTAAAGCATAAATCATATTATATGTTTATGAAAGTCGTAAAAAATACAAGACAAAATTGATTTTGGGAATAATTCATTATCACTACTCATTTATGAATTTTCAAGAGTAGCCTATATATGGTATATTTATTTATTTTCTTTACTATCTTTTTTTTTTATATTTATTTTCATTACTACCTTTTTTTTTTAATCAGACTAGATTTTTCCTATTATATTTTTTCTGTTTGAATGTTTTTATTATTATTATTATTTTATTTTGTCTCTCTTCATACACTAGTTTATTTGTTTGCTATTTAATTTCCATGTTTTTCTTATTTAGTTCTTTCTGGATAAACTACTTTTAATAAACTTCAATTTGAGCTGCACAAATAAAATATGTGCAGAAATATTAACTAGAAATAATGAAAACTATATGCAATGTTAATCATATTTGAATTTATTGTTGTCATTTTCTTAGTTCATTTTGGTTGTAAACAATAATATCTTCAATGAAAACTTTGCTTCGTGATTGGGATTTTTCACTGTTTCATATTTCAGTATTTTTAAAATTCTGCTAATAATTTTTTATCTATTTATAGTATTGATTATGTAATTTATTATTATAAGTTGAAACATTCGTGAAATAATTTAACTCTATATTGCAGTGGGATAAACTAAGTCTAATGAAAAAGATAAGGTCAGCCAGTTTTAGAATAAGAGGTAAGTATGAGTATAGGCCACGCGGTTGGCGTTGTTGCTAAGACATCGGCCTCTCACCTCTGAGTCCCGAGTTCGGTTCTCATGTGGGTTTCGTGATGGTGGACGATCCGCGCTGGGAAGGTTTTCTCGGGGTTCTCCCGTTTCCCCTGCACTTCTCCCACAATACTTTCTCAGTCTTTCTCTCCATCTGTTCATATTTCCGTGGGAAAGTACAATAGACCTCTGGTCGCAGTGCTTGGCCTGTGCCACCCACCTTCATTACATACATACAAGTATGAGTATATAAATTAAAATTAAAATTTTGCAACGATTTGAATAACATTTTAACAATAAATAAAAATAAGAGCTTTTGAATTACACCAACGAAGAAATCTATATATATAAAAATGAATGTATCTTTGTCTCTGTTTCTTTGTCCTTTATACACTCCTAGGCCCTTTGACCTATCTGGACCAAACTTTGCAGAATTACTCTTTAGGACACTGCGGAAAAGATAGGCTACCTTAGAACCCGGACCCACCCCCCTAAAGGGGTTGAAAAGGGGTAAAAGCCCTGAAAAATCCAATATCCACCTGGTGGTTAAAATAAGAACTACACAAATATTGAAAGAGAAACAAATATTAAAAATAGTGAAAAATTCGCTCTCCTATGGGGGGTAGGGACACCACACTTGGGTGGGAGGAAGCCAACACAAAGGCTGAAGTGTCCCACCCCGACCGACACCGGAACCTTATATTTAGGGCCCCTTCTCGGGCCCCAAGTCAATTGCAAATAAGGAAAAATTCGCTCTCCTGTGGGGGGCACGGACAACCCCACTTGGGTGGGGGGATGGCGACACATGGGCCTAAGTATCCCACCAGGATACTAAGATGGACACCGGGACCTTATATTTAGGGCCCCTTCTCGGGCCCCCCAAGTCAATTGCAAAAAAGGAAAAAATTCGCTCTCCTATTTGGGGCAGGGACACCACACTCGGATGGGAGGAAGCCAACACAAGTGCCTAAGTGTCCCACCCCCGATCGACAACGGGACCTTATATTTAGGGCCCTTTCTCGGCCCCCACCCCAAGTCAATTGCAAAAAGGGAAAACTTCACTATCCTATGGGGGCACGACACCACACTTGGGTGTGGGGGATGCGACACAAGGGCTTAAGTGTCCCACCCCCGACCAACACCGGGACCTTATATTTAGGGCCCTTTCTCGGCCCCCCCCCCCCCCCAAGTCAATTGCAAAAAGGGAAAACTTCACTCTCCTACGGGGGCAGGGACACCACACTTGGGTGGGGGGATGGCGACACAAGGGCCTAAGTGTCCCACCCCCGATCGACACCGGGACCTTATATTTAGGGGCCCCTTCTCGGGCCCCCCCAAGTCAATTGAAAATAAGGAAAAATTCGCTTTCCAATGGGGGGCAGGGACAGCACACTTGGGTGGGGGGATGGCGACACAAGGGCATAAGTGTCCCACACCCGATCGACACAGGGACCATATATTTACGGCCCCTTCTCACCAAGCCCTTTCTTTTTTTGAGTGGCATTGCAACGCATGCCGGGTACAGCTAGTAGACTATAAATTAGATGATTCTACAAATCCAAAGTTAACGATATTTCTGAAGTTAAAGTTCCATTACGTTGAATGATTTACATACATTAATTTTTTTCTAACTGATTTGCAGAGTAATTTCCGGAGACCTTCCCGGATGAGAATTTCATTTTAGCTGAAGAAAAATTCTCGTAAGAGACTGGGAAAAAGACGGAGAAAGCAAGGGAATATCATTAAAAGCAATGGGATTAATTACGTTTAAATCCTGTACAAATGAAATTTGTAAAAAACGTAAATGTGATTTACAAATAAATGAGTTAAAATTTTTTTAAACATTTTTTAACACTTATGGATATCTAACTACATTCTAAGAATTTCCCGGAATAAAGTTGATAATGTAGTTGATGTAATGTCCGTTATCCAAGACAAACGTTTTAAGTTTATATCTCCGGCAAATTAGATAATATTTAAATAGGTTTACTCATTTGGTTTTAATTCAGAAATAAACAAAAATTATAATAAATGAGACATACGTACTCCTTTACACCAGCATATGAAAAATATCTTTTTTTAGTAAGCCTCAATATTCGTTTCTTCTTGAAACAAACATTCTTTCTGCTAGGTCTTAAAGTATTGAGGAAATGAAAACATGACTGTTTTCTAACGTGAACAAGTACAACAGCAGCCTGCTTTCAAGTTTTCAATATTTCATGTCAAGAATTCTTCACAAACGATCGTTATACAGGTCTTTTCTTTTTAAATCAAATTTTAAAAAAATTTTGCTTCAATTTCTTTTTTTCTCGTTCAACTGATAATTACCTATGTCTGAAAACTGACAATTACCTATGTCTTAGATCTCCCTGCAATTCTAATTATCTGTTGGTTTACATTAAAGATAAAGAATGGTTAATATTATCTTCTCTTTTTATTGCATCCAGATTCAAGCTAAAGAATTTACAAGATTCAAACTTAAGAAATTAAGTGAACGTCAAAATATAAAAATAACACCAATCAAAAATTGTTAAAATAAATCTTAAAACTGCTTTATAATTCAATGCGTGTAAGCTCAAATTTTCATAATTTAGCGTTCTAAGTTGTTTTACAAATTAAATAAAAAAAAATAATATTTATAGGGGAGGATAAAAATACTTTATTTAGTAATGGAATTTAAATCTTTATTAAAAGCACTGAATTCCATTGAATTGGATGTTTATTTTCCTATAGGTACCGGCTGGTTATAATTAAACTGACTCTTCTCTCAGCACCCTGGAGCAGGCTGTAATGAACATATGACAATGGCATTTGATAGATATATTAATTAGACTAAGGACGCGATTTCCGCTAAAAAAATTTTAAAAATAGTTCAAATTTTATATGGCGGTTTAAGGGTGAAATACATTACAAAAGTTACAGACTTACAGACATAGATATAGACTATTATAGTGATTGAAAATGAACTTCTGAAGCGTTTTAGTCAAAGATCCAGTTGCATAGATATGAAAGAAACAATATTACCGCGTTTTCAGCGCACGAAGAAGAATAGGCCAGTATTTCAGCGAGTTGTTGCCAGATTAAGAGCCCAAAATGTTTTTTGCAAAAATTAAAGCAATTAGATTATATACTTCATATCATGCAGTAGACATTCGGTGAATCAATCTAGCAGCAATAAAATTGCCTAAAGTAGACATATTGAAAGAAGATATCATCACATGAAAGATTTAGTAAAGAAGACTGAAAAGTAGGCCTAACTTAAATATAAAAAATGTGAGGATAATTTGGCAGATATTTGAATAAAACAAACTTAATAGAATTGTGTGTGTTTTGGGATTTAAATGTGATTAATAAGGTAGTATGGATTTATTGAAAGAGAGGACGGATATTGCAGTCAAACAATATTAAAAGAAAAGAACGTTGAATGCAAAATAATTTCAATGAGACTGAATAATAAATGTGGACATAAAAAAATTGATGTTTTAGTTGTGATTATAATGATAAGGCAATGTAATTTAAGAGTTGAACTTAAAAGTTTCTGTGAATCCATTAAATGAGTAACAACGAAAAGAATCTCATATATGCTGTAGAGATAACGGCACGAAGATTTTGCTATGTGCTACAAGTTATGAATAACTTATGTTTAATAAAACATGTGTTTTTGATTGGTCGATTTCGAAGTAATTGAACAATGCCAAATTACACATAAAGCCTTTCCGGTATGATAATTATGTAATAAGCTATAAGTGTTATATGTTATATAATTTATATTAGATCTAGACCCAAAAATAAGAAATGAGATCCAGACAACAATGTTTGGCTTTTGATTGCAAACGTTCATATACTTCATTTTCTAAAAGAAAATAAGTAAACAAATTTAGAAATGTATAATTAAATGGAGATGTTTTAACAATAACCATTCTCAATAGTTGAGGTGGATGGTCAGCCGAAAGCTCTTTAACTCAAGAGAAAGAAAACCTTTTACCCATTTGACCTGTACTCTAAGTTCATCTGGAGGAGAAATAATCTTGAAAAATCCCCCATCATCGCCAGGAATCGAGCCCGGACTTCTCCAGTGCGCCGTCCAGCATCTCAACCACTGCACTCGTACTGTATAAAATTTCCTGTAAATGCATGATGCGACGAACGGTACAGTTGGATATAGCACATGTTCAAGTTTTCTTTATATATCTCAGAACTGTGAACGAAGATTATTAATATGACGTACATTAATCACAGGGCAACTGGAAACTCGAAGTACGCAGTCTGTTGCGTCGTATAACAAACGATTGCCTCTGCCTCTCGTCATGTGGTGGTGTTGACAACTGGGCGTTCACAGGTGAGGAAAACGCATACTATGTTTTAGAATATCATGCAACCAGGTCACTTAAATTGATCGTACCATTTATGAATGAAATTCTTGGCAGGTTGGTCATTCTGAAATTTGGTGTGAAAACCACGCTGCATCATCGTCACCGACATGGTTGATCGATATTCTAAAACACAGTATGCGTTTTCCTCACCTGTGAACGCCCAGTTTTACACACTGTATTTATTTTGTCAGTGCCTGAATGATTTAGATAATTTATGAAGTTGCTAAATTAAGTCTACAATTATTTTTAAATTTTATTAATTAATTGAATTGAAAAAAATCTAGAGACTCCCATCATGTACAAAAGAACAAAAGAACTGTTCATGCTATAATTTTGTCATTGATGGGGAATCTGAAACAGAATCTGCTTCACCATTGTTATGGATCTTCAGTCTGATTTATCCCTCAATGACGAAATCAAAAGCATGAGAGATTATGGAATCCACAACTGCTTCCGACAGGGATTACAACAAAAACGACATTGCCTGTAATACAGCCTTCGGATACAAGTGCCACAAAAAATATGAGAAATAGTAATAAGTATGGTTAAATGTGTAGCATATATAGATGGAAAAAATCTGGAAACTCACATTATGCACCAATATAAACAAAAAACGATTCGTGCTGTAATTTTGACGTTGACGGGGAATCTGAAACAGCTGTTTCACCAATATTTTGGATCTTCACTCGTTAATTAATTTTAAACATAAAAAATAAATAACAAATAATACTGCTTAATATTCAATAAATTTATTATTTACAGTATATAATGTCACATCATAAACAATTTTACTCAAATTACTTTATATAATTATATAAATTAATGGCGCTCTTTAATATAAAATTATTAATATAATTCCTAGAACGAACGTGTTACTAACATTTGAATAATAAAGATAGAACAAAAGATAGAACATTCTTGCTAAGTAAAGTAAAGTTTAGCAACTGATATTAAATGCATTATTGATTTAGCAACTGATATTAAATTTTGATAGATTCCTGCACAATTTAAGTCAACTTAATGATGCTTAAGTTGAAGTTAAATATTAAGTTTAGTATTAGAAAAGCTCATCGTGATGTAAGTATTCACGAAGAGCTTTTGTAATCCAAAACTTAAAATTTGTAAAATGTGTTTTGGAAATTTTTGATAAGTAATATTAAAAAAAAATCGATTTTTTTTTTTTTCAAAAATTTATCTGACTTTCTTCCCAATAGTTTAATAAAACTTTATCTTTCATTATACTCTATTATTATCAGCATTAAGGATTTAAACGAATTTTTATTTAGCATATTTATAAAAAGCATTTATCGTCGTGAGACACATCTGTTTTTTTAGAAATTAATACAGTTTTTTTTTAATTCTTTTGCTATATTTACTTAATAATATTAGGAAGACCGAGCTTTGCTGGGCCTGGTTATTTAACCCCCTTTCGGGGAAGTGGACAGTTCCGCAGTGAATACCCGACATTTAAAGGAAAAAGTTTTAAAAATTATATTAAAGGAAATGACCTTATTACAGGTAATAAAACGTTCAGAACACGAATTTATTAATAATAAAAATAAAACGAAAATAAAGTAAGAACACTGTAGACAATAACCTCGTACCCAGATCCCATATAAATCATTTACCCCCTTAAATGAGGTTTTCCAAAGTCTTGACCTAGCTAAAGCGTTTTTTTTATCCGAATACAATAGATTCACCCAGCGTTTCTCAAACTGTGGGGCGCGCCCCCCTAGGGGGGCGTGATAAAACTAAAGGGGGGGGGGCACGAGTATATCGAGGTTTGGAGGTTTTTTTTTTTTGGGTTGAACAGATAGGTTTGGAGGTTTTTTTAGGGAGGGGGGCGCGATGAAAATTGTGATTGAAAATTAGGTCGCAAGTACTAAAAGGTTGAGAAACACTGAATTCACCCCATTTCATCAAAATCCTTAGGTCCGTTTTCAAGATAAAATTTGCAAGAATTGCTTGCTTTATAGTATTTGATAAAGTTACTATTGTACTTATCGTATTTCGTTATCTTTGTAAAGATATTCCTTAAAAGTTGTAAAATGTTTTCGTAATTTACGACTTAACAAATGAATTAAAAAATATTTAAAAAGATTCTTTAATACAAAAAACTTTTAATTTCTACTACAATATCAATTTTGTAATACAATAAGCGTCAAAACCATTTTTTCAATTGTTATTATATTATAGCCTGCGAAATAATGTAAATTCATGTATTTAATATTTACATTAGGCTGGTCAATTCACAATATTGAATCTGAATAATATGTCAAATGATTTCAGAAAACTTATTGTAACAGATACAGTAAAACCCTTTAATAAAAATCAAATGAAGAAAGCTTTCATTTCACTAAATCTCTTCACGAGACACTCATACTGTCCGTTTATGAATGGCAGAGTTCAAACTGCGGGGCGATTTTTCTCCGCAGATGGGTGATACGCTGAGATGGGTATTTTCCTAAGAAATTCTTTTGTACATTTTCGCTTTTAAGAAAAAAATAACGAGGAGCATTTTTGCAATAGTATTTATTCTTTCCATAATTCTTTCCCGAAAAGCGCAAATAGAACGCAGCTACTACTAAACTAAACTATAAAAAGTAAACATCCCCTCTTTAACTTTCTCCTCACACCTATTCTGAAGAAATCGAAGGAGACCTGACGCATGCGCAAAAGCGTTGAAGGCTCGCGTAAACAAAAACGAACTACATCAACAGCTACTTGATCTTGTATAACCGTAAAAGTATAAACTTTTCTTAGTTCTCTTCCTGTTTTTAATGTTAGAATAAATGCTAAGAAAAGTTAAATTGTGTAATGAAATTTTTAAGTTGTATTTTAATACTTGTTTCATGTCTTCTTCACAATTTATTTTAGTGGAATGTTTATAGCAAATAATGTGCATTTTCTTTATTTTTATTTTTTAAGTTTTTTTTCTGCCAGTGTAACTCAAAATTCCTATTGCTAAATAAAAAAATATTTTGGCTTATTACAATCTAAAATTCGTTTGAAATGCTAGAAATTTTTAGTGAAAAATAAGAGTTAATTAATATAATTAAAAAATTAAAAATAGCAATTGTGCTAATTTCTTTTCATTTTTTTGTTATTAAACACATATGAACATCATAAATGTTGTAATTAGTAAAGGGTTTAAAAATATTTCTTCATCTTAGAACACTAAGATGATTATAATCAAATATATGTAGAAGTTTTTGTACCCCGATTTTATCTCAATATCCAAAGAATGAATGTCTAGAGATATTCCCTATCCATGGTTGTTTAGTTGTATCTTCTATTCATTTCTTGTTAATGATGAATTACGACTCTTTAAAATTAGCATCCCACAATTATTACAACATTAGAAAGAAATTGGAAAATGAATACAAATTTAATAATTTGATATTTTAAAGCTAATACAACGAAATTTCTAACCTTACTTTACAGCTACACAATAATGCCGTTACATGGAATGTGCTGTCGGTATTATTTTCTTATAAAATATATCATCTTGCTGCTTCATTTTTTAGAGATCCATTTGGGAGCTATTGTGATAGCGACAATATCGATAGCTATTGCTTACCTCCTGTCCGTCCGTCCGTCTGTCCTATGTGCAACCCTTACAACTCCCGAACGGAAGGTTGGATCGACAAAAGCCAAAACACCGTATAGTCCAGCAAATAGAGACCAAAAAAAAGGGGGGGGGGTTACCTTACAAAAGGTCCGATAGTTCTAATTTTTTGATATGTTGTCTAGGATGGATAAGGATAAGGATATATAGAGGGTCGGCTAACTGCCATTTGGTCACTCAGACCACATATTTGGGTTCATTGTGTCCCCTCATAACGCATTGATGACGTCAATGATTTTTCTTCAACATAAGGTTGAGTTTCTGTGGTCATAAAAAGTAAAATGACCTTAATATTAAAGTGAGATGTTCCAGTGGTAAGTCGAAATCTACCAAAGATCTCCCGTCTGTTTCTAGCTAAAAGCTGGACAGAAGTATAGAATGTGTTCAGGAATTTCCTGATCCATTCCACATTTCCTCTGGAGGTTTCGGTGTATACCGTCCCTCCTCAGGAGTTTCGTGGAAGCTAGCTTCCTCGTTAGTGCCCTAGATAGGGATGTCTTTGGAAGTCTGTTCTTCAGAGCCCTCCATTGTTACGGGGGAAGCAAACAGTCAACCTGCGGAGAGCCCCCATGCGCAGGGAAGGCCATTTTTTTATTTACTCCAGGATTCGACCTGGTTTCCTAGAGGCACCGTTGAAGACACTATAACCCCAGTGCTATCCATCCATCGGCAAGGTCCGCTTAATACCTTAGATTGGGGGGGGGGGGGGGGAGTCTGGTTCGGGGTGCAGAGCACTGCTTCGCCTCCCACAGTGTCCTCGGACCCTGCATAGACGAAGATTTCCATTATCCACCACCCGTGGATCCGCCAGGTTGCTGACATCCCAAAGCTCCCGGGTACAGTCCAATGACTATCGCCCGGCCTGGCTAGGATGGTTAGTAAGCTTAAAATGCAAAATGCACAATTCCCCCATCTCCGCGCCCGCCGCCATCGTGAAAAAAGCCAAAAAAAATCGGCACTTTCTTTAGATTTTCGCTTATATCTTCTTTTGGTGCATTTTAGCTACACAAGAGTTCTATTAAATGTTGTAGAAAATACAATTTCGAACAATATGGTTTTTAAATTTTGTTTCTATGACTGATAGTTATGGAGATATGCACTTTTTGAAAAAATAAAAAAAACCGCACTTTCTGGAAACTTGTCAAACTTTTAACTTTAGGACGCTGTAATTCAGTTATGGCCTATTCTAGGGAAACAAGTATCAGAATAAAATGTGTAGGGAATTTAATTTTTTTTAACCAACCCCACGGAGTGTGGGGTAAAAAAAAGAAATCAACAACAACGGAATATTACGGTTTTTGCTATTGTGACGCGACATTGTATCTAAAAAAATTCACTAATTCACTAATTCAATAAAATTCTCTCTTGGCAATATACAACTCTTTTTCTTGTCTTTTTAGTTTTTGATTTTTAAGCTGTGTATCATGGAAACTAAAACTAACATTCAATTCCCATTTTTTATATTAGTGATCAGCATCACAAAACTGACTGAGGATATACTTTGCTTGCTGTAAGTGTTATCAATTAAAATTGTTGGTGACAAAAAAAATCAATTTTAAATTTACTTATACACTTACAAAATAAAGCTCTAATAAAGCTCTAAGGTCCCGTTCTCGGGTGCGAGAAGCGGGATACTAACACCTTGCGCGCCTTCTGAGTTGTCATCGGGGGAGTTTGGCTGGCTGAGGAGTCCTAATGAGGACGAAACGGTCCGTCCCAGTCTCTTCCCGATGACAACTCAAGGTGCGAATCCTAACTTTAGCTAAGTGCCGTGGTTTGATACCTAACTTATAAAGCTCTAATATTTTAAATTCAAGGATTTCAAATAATTATTTTAATGATGCAGGGGTGAAATAGGTATTAGGCTGCATGCTGAAAGAGCCTGGTTCAATCCATATGGATGATTTTTCGTAAGGCATTTCTGCTCCTAACGGTCTCTAGAATTCAACCAGTTTTCTGTAAATCTTAAAGGCGGACGAGATTCGACTGACTACACAATCTCAAGTAGTCCAGATGGCTACTGAAACATCGGAACCAAACCTTCGAGGCCCCATGAATCACAAGACTCGCATGGGAAATTCTTAACTAATCAAATAGTGTATGTATGGTTGGAAAGAAAACTAAATACACTAACTGCAGAAATTCACAAAGCGTTCATTAGAATTATTTAGTTTAATTATTGTCAGATTTCTCAGAAGTGTTTTCGAGATGATTGAGTTGAAATTAAAAGTAATCCGAGTACCGACTGGATGTCAAAAAAAAAATCGCTATTAAATTCCTACTAACAAGCAGACGTGCCACTAACATCGAAGCTGGGATTATTGAAGTGTTAGATTTTTATTCTTAGCAATAACAAAAATGTCTTACCCATTTTTTCCTTAAATATGTCATCTATTGCAGTAGAAATCTGTAAGTTTTTTTTATAAGAGAGATTGCAATCCACAGGGATTTTTCTAGTGAGTTTGGCATGTCGAGATTAAAAAATGCATTATTTATATCTAATATGTATAATGTTTCAATGTCACAATCGAGAACTAACGTGACTTCTTAATCCTATCTTACCTCGTATTCTCTACTGGGATTAAAAGTAATCATCGTAAATCTTGCATCTTAACGAGATTTCAAGAGAAGGAAGATAGCGTGATTTGATTATGAATGTCGAGATTCTCTGTTGGGTAATGAATTCCTCATGATTTGAAACCCTTCCATAATGGTTTTCTGAGAAATGCTAGGAAAAAATCCCTCAGTATATGTTTCAAAAACATCTGGCGGTAGATATAAAATGTATCTCCCAACCCGCCATATCAAATTATATCAGTACACCCAAAGAGAGAAAAGGTTATAGCAGAAATAGTTATCAAAAGGACTAAAGGAGAAAAAAGAAAGAATGATTATAATTTCATATAAATAACACTCGCTAATTATAAGAAAACGTTCTTAAAAAACAGAAAATTACTGACATTCTGAATTTTTATGTTTTCCTCAATTCCCCGTAAGTGGGGGAAGTAGATAACTGCGTTATTACTTTTGTTATTATTTCTTGCAATTTGCATTCAATTTTTACTCTATCAGAAAATAAATAAGTTATGAATGTAAAAAAAAATTGAATTCAAGGTTGCGGCAAATTTCCTTGCTAACAACACAGCAAATTGATTAACTGAATTAAGATTAACTAGTCTTACTAGCTGAAATATCCATTCTTCGTAAGGGCTACGAAAAGCAGATGATCTGATGTGGATTAGAAAGAAATTTAAATTTCCCAGTTGACAAAAAAAAAAAAAAATATGGTGGTACAAAGTAATGTTATATTCATATTTTGTAACTCGAGATCCCTAGATATGAAATTAATATAGTGATTGAACAATATAAGATTTACACCCCATTTCTGGCCTTCTCCACTTCAAACCTTTCAAAGTTGTTAAAAAAATCACCTGATCATTACAAATTCATGTTGTATTTTTATTTTTCAACTCGAAAATCCCGTAGAACTGCCCTTCAACAAAGTTTGCCCATCCCCTTACTCACCCACGGTTTAGACCCGTGAGGGCTCGATATCAAGAATTCGATCAAATAGCATCGTTTCGATTTCAATAAGAACACTTTCCATTCATGGAAACCTATTGCTACCAATGGACCACTTGTTATAATTTTGATTTTGAATTCTAGTTCAATAATAAAACGAAATGCCAATATTTTTAATAAACATAAGTATATGAAATATTTGCATGTAAAATGCTAAGATGAGAAAATTAAGAAAATATTATGCATTCCATCAATGACAACCTTCCCCCTATGTATTACACTTTTTGTAAACACACTTGAATAAGTATTTAAAAAATACATAAATAGATTAAAATACAACAATTCGGTTTACATGACATACTTGCAAAATAAAGAGAGACAGACGAGGCCTTACGCATCAGGAATCGTCTTCAGGACCCCAGAGTATCGTTTGCAGTAACTTCGCCCAGTCACATCAGGATTACATTTATTAAGCCAATATTTGAAAATTATACAAAAGTGTCAAGGGGATTAAATCAGGGAAGAGGGAGATATATCCAGGTTTCATTGTAGTCTGTTTTTTCCGCAGGGTCCTAAAGAGTAATTCTGCAAAGTTAGATCGGTCAAAGGGCGTAGGAGTGTATATCAAACAAACAAACAACTTTCTTCTTTATATATATAGAAGATTAAATCTTTTCGTATTTTTGAGCATAATTGTACATAATTCACAATGGTAAATTTCTCATAGAAATTACACTCAAAAATTTTCAAAACAATTTTATGTAATGTATGTAATATAATGTTACAACTTAATTCTTTAAGGCCAATCTAAATCTTATGTTTAACAATTTACAACAAAGATTCACCTTTATTATGATTATTAAAAGAGGCCAAATTAAATTAAATTTATTTTATTTATTAATCATGAAAATTAATGTAATCAATAATTCATTTCATAATTAAATTTATGTTTAATATACAGTTTGTGTGTTTCCATTATTTTATACTTTATAAATTTTGAAAGTTCTATTCTTTAGAAATACCTTTTTATGAATATTTTCTGAATTTGTTGTGTAGGCATAAGGAAAACAACATTGGAATTTTATGTTTTAAACTGAAAACACGATTTTTAAAAAAGCCGACATCAAAATCGAAAAAGAAGTAAGAAGTTGATTTCACAAATCAACTTTTGAGGAAAAACTGTCAGTCTTATCTTATCAGAGTTTGCAGGAGCTACTGTACCGGATGAATCATTAAATTCACATTAGCATGGAATGTTTCCAAATCCCATTTGTTCTTGAAGAACAGATAACTTATTACATATCAATAGATATCAGATTTTGAAGGAAAGTACAGAAAAGAAAGAATTAAAAGAAAAAAAAAGTTGTTATGATTTTTTATGAGAATAAATACAGAAATTAAGAAAGTTACTGTAGGAATTTGAAAGTTGTGTAATTTTTTTTTCCCTGTTTGTATATTGAAAGTGAATATTGTCAATATGAATGATGCTACTTTTGCAGTTGTTAGACGATAGGTGGCATTGCCCAAATGGGATACAAGACCGCGCAAATTGAAATCGTCAGTGAGACAGTCGACGCTGCTGAGTTCGAATGGAGATCGGCACGATGATTTTGATGATGGAAGGATGTTCTCCATCGTAAGAACCTATCAAATCTTTTTCGTAAAGCATGTAAGTTTGAATTTGACGCATTTTATTAATTGCTATTATTTCGCATTGAATTTTTAGATCTTGCGGTAACCCAGAGATTTGCGTACAACGGTTCGAAGACTGTTGAGTTGAGTCACGAGGCAGAAAGGACTTTCGCAGTCGATAAGGCCAAATCACCGAATCAAGTTGAAGTTTGGTGAAGTTTTGCATCGACCACAGTTGTTTATTACCGTGGAATAAAATTATTGAATTTAATTATTTATTCAATAAAGCATTGCAGGTTTGCCGGTATGCAAGCGCATTACTCGATTTGGGAGAAGTCCATTTCTAAGTTAGGCGTTTTGGATCTCCCGTGAGTTCCGTATCCGAACGTTACAAAAGGTAGGAGAGAACTATTATTTTATTTCTCATCCGAATTGACGTCGAGTTGAATAAAAGTATTTCAAGTTGAACTTAATTCAAGTACCGACACTTAATTCAAGTAAGTGTGAATGCGTCGTAGAAATTTCGGCAAAAGTAGCAGTCATTTATATTCTTTTACAATTGAGTTGCTAAAGTTTAAGCTTTGAAGTGTGTTCCTGTAAACACTTGTAATACTTATTTTAGATAATTGTAGTTACTTAATTGCTAGGTTCATTAATCAGAATTATAAATTGTTTAATTGAAAGATTTGTCAGTAAGGACAAACAAATAATTGTAGTTTAATATAACAGAATTACAGTTGTAATAATAATTAACATTGTAATTTACCCATGTGACACAAGTTTTCACTTGTGAATTATTACTTCAAATGTATTAGTTATGTTCTTTGCATTCCTTATAAGTAAAACTTGAGTTTTCGAAGTTATGTGTCAGTCAGTCATTGTAGCTTTAGCTCTGCTTCCAAGTAAAGTTAAATTTTAGTATAGTTACTGTATTTATGATAGTGTCACAGTATAGTTGAGAACTATCAGCGGAACAAAAGCAGCAAATATCAAAGATATGAAACATTTTAATTCTTCACTTCATTTTAATTCTTGGTTGAATTCGCGGCCAGCATATTCAAAGCAAACCATTCCTTCGATAATGTTCTATTGTCCTAGTCGTTTCCAGCAAATCTCAAATGACATGTCTGATTCAGCTTCACCATAAACGCTGGCTCCATAAACGTTTCGTCTAGCTTTAAATTCTAAAGCAATCCTTATCGAAACTAAAAAACGTATTTTATTTAAATCTCTGGTTTACAATTTTATATTACGAATGTTATTCGCTAAACATTGCTGCTTGCAAGTGTATTTCTATAATCTTTACCAGTTCAGATATAAGCTTTTGGGTAGTTTAGATTGAAAGGCACTGCTCAAAAAAAGATTGGGAGCATTCATCTTTGCTCGGTTGAAATGGGTTAATGCCGAAGTACATTAACAGACGACAACTACAAAACATTTCATTGAAATTTTCTCATCACATAACTTAAAAAAAAAAAATCCTTTTATAAGATTGTCCAATGAAATCCAATTAAAATACTAAGTATTGATATATACTTAACTGTCTAGATCAGTGTTTCCTAACCTTTTTTGTGCTGTGCCCCACCTAAAGTATCTAACGTATGCTATGCCCCACCAAATTAGGTATAACTTTCAAAAAGAAAAATTTATAAAAAAAAAAAAAAACAAAATAAAAAAAAAAAAACTTTTTCTAACTTTCACAACAAAAAACAAAACAAAACAAACAACAACATTGCTTCATTTTCGAATTTCCCCCATGTGGGGTATGTGCCCCACGTTGGGAAACTGTGGTCTAGATAATATATAAATCCTTCAACCAATCCTTTTGAAAAAAATTATTCGAAATATTGTCCTGAGTACAGAAGTTTTTTTCAAAAGGATTGGTTGAAGGATTTATTTATAACAGTGTTTCTCAACCTTTTAGTACTTGCGACCCAATTTTCAATCACAACTCTCATCGCGCCCCCCCCCCCCCCAAAAAAAAACCCCCAAACCTATCTGTCCAACCAAAAAACAAAACAAAAAACAAACAAACAAACAAACAACAACAACAACAACAACCTCCAAACCTATCTGTTTAACAGATCTTCGATATGCTCGCGCCCCCCCTTCAGTTTTCTCGCGCCCCCCTAGGGGGGCGCGCCCCACAGGTTGAGAAACACTGATTTATAAGATTTGTATTTGTATTTGCGGCTATATAACTGTGCATAAATGGATACTGATTCTATTAGTCTGTACAATAGTGAATAGAAGTAAAAGCTGAATCTTATTTTATTGTTAATACTGTAGTGAAGTCGTTATCCTACTGATATTATTATAATTTCAAGATATTTGGAAACAAGAATTGATTGAATAGAGGTTAGTTATTGTCAAAATTATTTTACGTGCATTAAATTTTATCATCCTCATTAATAATGCCATGC
>JAFIDM010006943.1:76069392-76089016 GCA_023159025.1 Thereuonema tuberculata
GTATAGGTAAAAGTCGTTATACACTTTCTCGGCTACGTAGGCTACAACAGCGCCAGTAATTAGGGATATAAAAGAATGGATAACTTCAGAAATACACTCCGAATACCAGTTCTGCTCAACATGAGTATTACATTACCTCAGTGTGCTATACTTGTGAAGTTATTTTACCTTCACCAGTCCAACCGCTCTTTGTGAGTTAGAACACGTTAGAACTTGCGTAAGGTATACTGTCAGTTTGCGCATTGAAGTCGGTCATTAAGAGGTTTGAAGAATCAGGATGGCTAGCAGTTCGGCCTGGCAGAGTCGGAAACAGACATTTACAGACGCTGCAACTGCGATCATCAATGGCACAGAGGGATCCGTGCTGGTAGTAGCAGCATCCTTGGAATAGGGTGATATTTGGATTTGACTTATGCCACGGTATGGAGGGTATTGAGGAAAGTTATGCACTTCTATCCCTACAAAATCAGCTACATACAACAACTCGAACACAATGATTATGGTAGACGACTAACATTTGCTCTCACGTATCTTGCCAGAATAGATGTTGACGATACTCTGCCTTGGAAAATTTTGTGATGGGGTGTTCAAACCCTTTTTTAGTCTCAATGGGACTGTTTACATTCAAAATTGTCGAATTTGGGCATCCAAACGACCCATGTATTTCAGGAAATCCCATTATATTCAGGAAAAATCATTGTTTGATATGACTTCACAGCAAATTTCATTGTAGGGCCATTATTTTTTACTCCAGCAGAACCAGTAATGTGTTCCAGTATCGCATAGAAATACCTTGGTATACTGAACAGTTTCGTCATGCCGAAACTTCAGCAAAGACAATGTCTGGAAGATATAATTTTTATGCAAGGTGGAGCACCACCACACAACAGCTTCTACGACATCACAGCAGGTTTTATAACGGACGAAAAAGTCATCAATCGCTTCTTTCTGGTAGCTGGCCGCCGGGCTCCCCTCTTCCGGATTTAACGCTATGCGACATTTCACTGTGGAACCCCAGTGAAGTCGAGGTCTACCTTGGCGGGCTACCGAATTTTACTATCTTAAAGGACAACGTATCATGGGCTGTGATGAACATTCCTCTAGACATGTTAAGTTCTGCTACAGAGAAAGTAGTGCTTGGGATGCAATTCCTGGTCCACAACAGGAATTTGAACCTGGATTGGGACCACATTGAACCTAGAGCCACTTCCGGAAAGGGGTGGAAATGAATGTCCTGCATAAAAGATTGTTTCAGTTCGTTCAGTTATGTACATAGTACGTAATTATCTGCAAAAAAGAAGGAATAAATAAAATATTCTAAAACTAAGTAATTGTAAGGATCCTTCATCAAGTTGTGACAACTTTGCAATACATTACAGTACAATACATGGAGCGGTTCATACGAAAAAGGCATGAAATCTCCTAAATTTAGATTTTCTAAATTTGGGCTTGCTATATAAGCAACAAGGAATAACTTGTTCAACTTGTGCTTCGAAAATTATTCTGGAGCAAAATTTTTAAAAACCAAACTTTATGATTAGTCATGAACTTGTGTTTGTCTAATACAAACTTCAATTAACCACAACAGTAGTTAAACTTATAGTTATTCGGTTTTTGTCTATTACCTCCCGCACAGAGGGGTATTTGGCCGATCAGGCTGGCCAAAATTATTTCTGTAGTTTTATCGGTTCAAAACGTGTATTACTACTGATTTATTGCATTTCAAATGGTTATAAATAGTTTTTATACAGAAATATAAGATAATTGCATTTCCAAACGAACTACACTAGATTCCCTCTTATCCGGACTTCGTTTAACCGGATCTCCGCTTTAACCGACCGAATTCTTTATTATCTAAAAAATGTAAAAAAAAAATGTCTAAAAAGAAAAACAAAAACACGTATTACGTTATTTAGTATCGGGTATGGCACGTATTTCAGACACGGGGTGGTCCCTGAATGTCAATATGATATGGTATGTAACTTATAATACTAAAGTATAATACATTGAATAAAATGACGCAATATTTTAATTGTGGTACTGTATTTATTTATAAAACAAATACATCCGAACTTTAATTTATTTCACTTCTCCGGTTTAACCGAATTTTCGTTTAACGGCTTACCCTCGGTCCCATTTAAGCCGGTTAAGAGAGAGTCTACTGTATTTAATGTTTTGTTTCAATAAATTCACCAAAATTGATCAGCCGGATGATGTTGAGTGCCACGGTTCTTCATCAGAAGATAGCTCTGCTTCTTCTGAGGACTCTGTATCTTCAGATACATCTTTGTAAGGGTCCACATGTAAAGGTTCAGCTGGAAGTAGCATTTCAAGCGTTTCCTTTAAGAAAGGTTTTGATTTCTTCCTCGATGTTGGCCTCATACCCGCTAAAAGAGGATCTGAGCTTAACAGTAGCCTGTTAAGAACGTCCAGGTTGCACGACTCCCTACGAAACTTTCTTGCGTAGACCCGATTGGTGTACTACTTTTGGAATTTCAAAAGGTTTTTATAACCAGTCATAATTTTTTTCAAGAAATGTATCTTCTTTCTTGTGTGCTGCCATCCATCTATATTTCAATTCAGACCTAATATACTGTATGAAAATGTGTCCTTCATTTTCTTTCTTTGTTCCTTTCAATAGTCTTCATAAGCGCAGAGACAAACTCCAATTTTTCATCAATGCTAGGCAAGTTTTATTGCTACATCATGTTAAATAGTTCTCTTCGAGTCATTATTCTGATATCTGATGATCCTAAAACAAAACTAAGACAATTTAAAACTAAAATGAACTCAAGGTTGAAAAATTAATATTTTAATAGTATGTATTTAATGACCATAAATCATGGGAATCCGCGGCTGATTTTGCGGAATTTTTTTTTATAATCCTGTATCTTTGTATTAAAACAAAAACCCTTACCGGGACGCACCCTCAAATATAACAAATCTCTTCGAGATTGTTAAACTTGGTTAAAAAAACAAAACAAAGAAAACACTTTTTTCAAAACACTATAGCCTATCTGTCAAAATCAAAATACTCAAAATAAAAATATTTCAAATTTATGCACCCTTATCTGCTTAATCACAATCCGTAATGATTTGCTTTAAATTATATTCCGAATAAAATATATTCAATGTAGAAAGTATGCCTACGCAACGAACGTCGAGAAAAGATGTGTGCAAATAACAAGACGATCAAGTTCAGACTTCTTCCGTGCCATTGAGTTTGCGCAGAGGGGTGAGGCAGGGATAGAATATTGTTCCCGGAGTATTCCACTGTGTCATGGAAGCAATTATTTCTACTTAAGAGTAAGTTTTACGAAATCGACTTTAGGCCAGCTAGATCGGCCAAATACCCCAGTGTGCACCGTTTACTTGATTTCAAGGAATTTTATTGTTATTGTGTCATTCGGTTATCATTGTTATCTTGACATTATTATTTAACGAGCCTTTTTTGAATTTGATTTAAATTATCTGTCAAAATAAATGTAAAAGTTCATTACTGTGAGTCAAAGATAGCAAACTAAATATTTATAGTTAAATAATTATATTTGCTTAGACTTACAATAATAATTAGAAAATAAAGATATAAATTCTTAAAATAATTATAGGACACCCATTGCTGATATATAATGGCATAGATCAATGTTGAATCAAATTGAGTACTATTAAAAATAAGATTTATTCTTTCTCAGAAGATAACGACTCCAAGATAGCAAAAATTAAATGAGTTAATTTTTAATGCTTTTCAAATGAAGAGATAGATGGGATTTTTCTAATTACACAACTCTATACATGAATATTTGATTCAACTATAAATCGTTTTTATTTAATTTTTTAACATACCTGGTTCAATGGAACCATTAAACATACTAATAATATAAGACTATTGATAGAGTGAGCCTTTGGTATTTTACTCATCAGAAGGGAGTAAAGCAATGTTATAATAATATTTACCTATAATAAGATTTATTCTTTGCTATTGCCACTTAAATTAATTATGGCTTCTTAATGATCCCTTGATGATTTTAATAATAATGGTAACGAATTAAATTCGCCAATTTCTAAAGAATTGAAAATATCTCCTTCTTTATCTCCGAGAAAAGCTGATTGCTGGAGCTATGCTAATGTATGCTAATGTTGCATAGCATTTTGTCCTACATATCAAGTGAAAAAATACTCCAAAATGCATTATGTACGACAGGATTAGAATTCAAAGCAAGGAAAGAGAAAGAATGGAGGCAATAAATTATTCATTTATTAACAACCTTTTGTAACACTACAACTTGAGAATTAAAATATGTCGACTGTTGATTACATCTATGATAAGAAGGAAATTTGTGGATGTGTGTGTTCTGCTTGAAATGTTTAGCGTACTTCCTAACTTGAATTTTGGCATGTGGGTGGGTTTCATAGTGTAGACAATGAAAAAAGTATAAAAATTACCTTTTTTTTTCGTTTTGGGCGAGGTGGAGGGGAAGACCATGAAATTGTGACAGCAACCCGCAATACACCTGAGTTAAGCGGTCTGCAATGCTTCCCCTTCACATTTCGATGTGATTTTACAATTTCAATTTCTTTCTCATCCTCATCATATTAATCCGTGAAAGAACGGGAATTTTCTAATATATACAAGCGGTTGCCTGCTGAAAGGATCATTTAATTTTTAAATATCAGTTAAAAGTTATTCGTACATTGAGTCACATCTGTTAACCTCATAATTTACTTAAGAATAATAAAGTCAAAAATTTCTGTGAATTAGATCGCAATAAAAAGTATTATAAAAGCGATTACAGATTAAATAATAACATCATAGGAATAGATTTGTAAGTTACAAATCTGCAGACTTTACTCAAAGTTTTTACAAGATTTTATAGTAAATCGTTTTTTTAATAAGTCTTGCTTGCGTATAGTTTAAGAAATATGTTTGAATTGTAAAGTAAGCTGATTATCAGTTGTAAAAGGTAGTTATCTAATAATAGTTTTTTTTATTATTATTTATTCATTTATTAAATTTATACAATTCAGTCCGGTTAGGAGTTCAAATTCCTATCAACAGATGCCGTTATTTATTATAAAACATAATTATATTGAAAATTACATTTAAATAAATTTTACAAATTTCACAAAATCAACTTATCATCCTCAAGCATACTGAAACAAATATATTAGCAAAAACACATTAACACAAACACAAAATTAACAAATTATTAATCAATATTATCCAATATCCAATTTTTTACCTTATTTTTTACATTTGAAATTCTTTTAAAATCTTTAAATATATTCCAATTTATATCATTAAAGGTTTTCTCAATTATATAATTTAAATTTCTTATATCATATTCATTATAGATATAAGGATAATCAAGTTTTATTCTATTTTTATTTCTCAAATTATAATTTTCTTTTATACTTTCATCTTTTAGTTTAATTACATTATAAAAATTATTTATTATTATATGATATATAAATCTTTGTTTAGGATAATAATAATAATAATAATAAGCCCCCATGGACCCTACCTCCTCGCGGTTGGGACGGGAACTACACTAGCTTTAGGGTAGGCTAAAGGGTTCAACCATCCATGATGAGAACTCGTTCTAATAAAGATCATGCTGCATCGGGTGTGGCGCAGGATAAAGTCACCTGCGTTCGGGGGTTAGGCAGAGGTCTCCGTTCGAAAAATATACTACAGTCTCCCGCAGGTGGTGGTGGAGAAAGTGGCACCCCATCCTGTAGTATGGCTACCACAATGCCCGGGCAACACCATCCAGCCCGAACAGTCGGAAATGTTTCGTCTGTGTCAGAGCAGGCGACCACCAAGACTGGGAAACCACGCCAGGGCATCCGATGGTCATCACAGATGAACCAGGATCTTATGCGCGACTTCTACACTGTTACACAGTTAGGGACTCAACTCACAGGATACAGACAGGCACTACACAATGCATTCACCACACGTTATCCATCGTTAGGGCTTAGCGAACAGCGGGTAGCGGATCAGCGACGTTTTATAGTAGTAAACATTCTTATTCTCCCATGCATACTGGCACAAATTAGGGAAGAGGTCGCTGAATCCAACCACAGGAAACCACACCCCACCCCACCAGAAGACATTACCTTTATGGCAAACACAGAAGCCTCAGAAGCCTCTACCCCTCAGTCCACATTCCCCAACAATACAACTAATGACATACAACAAGCAGCACATGATAATTTCTACACCGCACTAGCACAATATACAGGCACAGACCCCACACTCAGACCGCCACTCCCCAAAGTACACACATCAAAACAACTCGCCACAGTCATATACCATCTCAACACACACACTATATCACAACACCTTGACAATATCCAAACATTAGAAGACATACATACAACACTCTACTGCGCGGCACAGGGAACCATTCGGGCACTTGGAATCAAACAACACCACATACCTACCACTGCACGGTCACAAGAATACATCCCCCCTTGGAGACGTCGCCTTGAAGGCCGCATCAGCGACCTTAGAGGAGACATAGCCAGGCTCACACAATACTGTGCAGGAAACAAAACAAAGAAACATATGTCCCAGGTCAGGAAGATATTCAAGCACATAAACACTCGCCCTTCACACTCAAACCATCACAACCAGGTTCAGGAACATCTCGACACACTAAAACAAAAACTCAGTGCACTTGCAAAAAGATTACAAAGATACAAACAGTGCACTCTACGCAAACAACAGAACAATACTTTCCAATACAATGAGAAAAAATTCTACAGATCCCTTTCATCTCCCTCCACTGCACCCAACACAAACACACCCACCAGCGAGGCATTACATGAATACTGATCGTCTTTGTGGTCCAACCCCATCCCCCACAATGACAAAGCACCATGGATCACAGATGAAGAACAACTCGCTGAACACTTACCCTTCATGCCCTTCCATGATATTACTCTCGCAGATATACAGACAGCACTAAAACATGCACACAACTGGAAGGCTCCTGGTGCAGACGGCGTTCAGAACTTCTGGATCAAGAGGTTCACGTCCCTGCATGGGAAGCTAGCTGTTGCACTCACTGACATAATCCAACACCCAGAACATATGCCTCTTTTCCTCACACAGGGTATCACTTACCTACAGAGCAAGAACACTGAAACAGCACACCCTGCAAATTACCGTCCAATCACTTGCCTCCCCACACTTTACAAACTCCTCACCTCCTGCCTTACAGACAAAATTTACACACACATCGAGACACATAACATTCTTTCAGAACAGTAGAAGGGCTGTCGCAGGAATTCCCAGGGTTGCTACTCCTTATTGACTCTGTAATCCTGCGCCAGGCGGGGGCGAAGAATAGGAACCTACACATCGCGTACATCGACTACAAGAAGGCATTTGACTCAGTCCCCCATTCCTGGCTTTTGCACACTCTTCAACTCTACAAAGTACACCCCAAGATCACGGCAGTCTTGGATGCCATGATGAAGAGTTGGAACCCAACACTACACCTACGCACCTCCAACATCTCCATCACTACAGTCCCCATTCGCTTAAGGAGAGGTATTTTCCAGGGAGATTCCTTGAGTCCTCTTTGGTTCTGCTTCGCCTTGAATCCATTAAGCCACATGCTAGACAACACAAAACACGGTTATAAGCTTACCTCAGCATTCTGACACCATACAAAATCACACACTTACTCTACATGGATGATATTAAACTCTACGCCACAAACAGTGCACAACTTACTAATTTACTACAAGTCACAACACAGTTCACCAAAGACATTGGGATGGAATTTGGAATCGACAAATGCCGCAAGCTACATATAACACGCGGGAAGACTACGAATTTGGAGGGTTTTGAACTGGACCATGGGTTGGCCATCCAATCCATGGAAGAGGGAGAGACCTACAGGTACCTGGGATTCAAGCAAGCGCGCGTCATTGACAACGCAAACATCAGAAACGCACTCAAGAAAACATACTGTGCTCGCGTTCACAACATCCTCAAAACACAACTTAATGCCAGAAATAAAATTAAAGCCATTAACACTTTTGCCGTCCCCACACTAATATATTCGTTCGGCATAATTTCATGGACAAACACTGAACTCGAAGCACTACAACGCACAACACGCACTACATTCACGAAACACAACATGCACCACCCCAAGTCCGCTACGGAAAGAATGACTCTTCCCCGCAAGGAGGGAGGCCGAGGACTCATCAATCTCATCACCCTACACGAAAAACAAGTACACACACTTAGGGAACACTTCCACGAAAGAGCACAACACTCCTCACTCCACTCAGCCATTGTCAAGGCTGACACACACTTCACATCCCTGGACCTCGCAAACCCTTCTCTAACACTTACCACTCCCGACACCCACACACAGCAGCTGCGTGAATCATGGGCTCGTAAGGAACTCCATGGCAGACATCGCCACGAACTCAGCCAACCTCATGTCGACATGGAAGCGTCGAACAGATGGCTGATGAGTGGTGAGCTGTTTGGGGAGACCGAAGGGTTCATGATCGCGATACAGGATCAAGTCATTCCCACACTCAACTACAAGAAACACATTCTACACGACGCAAACACACACGACGACAGATGCAGGAAATGCCACACTACACATGAGACGATCGACCACATAATATCAGGCTGTCCCCTTCTCTCTCAAACAGACTACCTCCACCGACACAATCAGGTAGCATCGATCGTTCTTCAACAGCTAGCACACAAACACTCACTTGTTAAGAACACGGTCTCATACTACAAGTACACACCACAAAGCGTACTAGAGTCACCCTCACATAAGCTGTACTGGGACCGTCCCATTCACACAGACAAAACTATACATCACAACAGACCTGACATTACACTTGTTGATAAGGTCAACAAACAGACCTATCTCATTGATATTGCAGTTCCCATCAGCAAGAACATGCAGAAAACTCACGCTGACAAGATAAGTAAATACACAGACCTAGCACACGAGCTCCAGAAGCAGTGGAGGCAGGACCGAGTACGTGTTGTACCCATCATCCTGTCCGCTACTGGTCTGGTGCCTCACACATTGCATCACAGCCTCAGCACACTAGGACTTCATGAAAACATTCATGCATAACTCCAGAAGGCTGTAGTACTCAACACAACACGCATAGTTCGGAAATTTATGGACACAAGCACACATCCCTAACTATTTTTCCAAATTTTTTTTTTTTTTTTTAATACACTTGGCAATATGTGCTTTGGTCCTTGACCCGCCATATTGTCTTAGCTGGGGAATCCCATGGTTTGAAATTTTTTCGATACAATAATAATAATAATAATAAAAGTTAAGGAATAACTCAAAAAATTCACAAGGAAAAAAATACATGTTCTCGAATCCTGAGCCTAAATCTCGGGAATCCGGTACAGCTGTTTCTGTCTTATTAGTGTCCTAATCCAGATTTACCCTTGATGATTGACTCAAGAGTGCATGAAAATATTATGAATGCCATCTCCGTACCCAGGAGTGGCACCCTAACAAAATTTATTTTTATTTTTATTGAATAATAAAAGTTATTGGAAAACTTCTTGAGGAAGGAAATAAAAAATGAGAGAAATAGAGAAAATAAATTTAAAAAAGGTTCTTGCAGTGATAGTGGAAACGAAAGAATTCATTCCGTAATAGATCATTGGAACTCGACCGAATAGGTATTTTCTATCAAAAATCCAATATTTTTGATAAAACGAAGTATTTCTAACGGAATCGAGACAATCAGAAGCTCAACTAAAGCATCAACTAAAGAGATTTGAAATTGAAAAAGAAGTTTTGTTGTAATTACAGAAACAATAAAAAAGATTACCAATTTATAAAACAAAATAAGAAATTTCAAAAACTTATATCAAAAAGCTAAATAATGTGAATTATTGCTTTCAATTATTCCGGACTTGTAATAACAATTTAAAATTAGCTTACTTATTTCCAATAAGCAAAGGCTACCTTCTTTTGAAATTTAAAGGTTAACATTTTTTGAACTTGTTTTGAACTCCCGCAATCACAGTCTTATGATTATGAAAAAAAAAGAAAAAAGTTAAAAAAAGTTTCTCTAAGCGGTACGAAAAAATAATAAAGAAATAAAGAAATAAACAATAATTAACAATCAAAAATCATTTATTCATTGCTCCTATGGGACATGGCTCCTGCATTTTGATATAAGGGATATTGTTCAATTTGTTTCCCATCGTGAGGTTGCAATATGCATTGTTGCTTTTGAAGTTGGGTAAGAGAAAATTCTGGAGCATGTCATGATGTCTCAGGTTCGTCACAGAACATGCCATAGCGCCTTTACGAGCAACTTCTTCGAAAAGAAATGGTCTGATGATAAATGTTGAAGTGAATCCCCACCAGACTGTCACTTTAAGAGAGTGCAAGGGAAGTTCCTGGAAAATACGTTGTTTTCTATTGTCCAAATGGAACAATTCCGGATGTTACTGTTCCATTAAGATAAAAATGTGCCTCGTCGCTTCACACGATGTTCTGCCATTCTGACAAGAGCGGTTAATGCAATGATGAGTGGATGGTCCATCTCGGCTGCAGGCTGATCTTCTACGGAAACAAATGCAGTATCTGTCGCAAATAATTTAGCTTTTGCATACATTTATAAATGATTTTATATATATAGTGTTATGTACGAGCAAATACAAATAGTATACTACTTACGATTTCGGCGGCCAAAATACAGTATATTGGCGATGTAGTCAGCATTTGGGTCAGCATTTCGACAATTTTTGGGTTTCGACAGTGTTCTCTTCCCCAGCTCGTCTAATATGCGGGGGACAACTTCGTAATAAAGCAAAAACAAAAACAAACAAAAAATACAGAAAAAATCAATTGATGATAAATGATTTATAAATTGTTCTAATAATAATAATAATAATAATAGTAATAATAATAAACAAGGTCAAAAGCAAAGCGGCTCCATAATATGCACAATTTTTTAAACAAACTTTCATAAAGACAACTTTATCGGAAGCGGCCACTTTTGACCCCCAACTTCCGGTCAGCGAGTTGTCCTAGAGGTCTGATTTTTTGGACATGGTCACCTATTTTTTGATGCTGAACACAATGGTGAAGGTTTCGGTCCCGAATGATTATTGG
This sequence comes from Thereuonema tuberculata, assembly GCA_023159025.1. Taxonomy (NCBI): domain Eukaryota; kingdom Metazoa; phylum Arthropoda; class Chilopoda; order Scutigeromorpha; family Scutigeridae; genus Thereuonema; species Thereuonema tuberculata. Next base: position 76,080,546 of record JAFIDM010006943.1, read on the forward strand.
CAAGCTGCAAACTACGGGCCGCTAACATTGATTTTATGCTATCTGGATGGCACACTGTGTAGGAGCCAAACGGTTAGAGATATTCGAATGAAACCTTTACCATTGGGTTCAGCATCAAAAAGCAGGTGACCACATGTAAAAAATCAGACATCTACGATCACTCCCTGACCCCCCCCCCCCTCCCAAGGCGTTGTCTTTCTTTTAAAAACGCCTTGGGAGGGAGTGGTCCTAGAGGTCTGATTTTTTATATATGGTCACCTACTTTTTGATGCTGAACACAATGGTAAAAGTTTCATTCTAATATCCCTAACCGTTTGGCCGCTACAGAGTGTGACATACAGACAGGATAAAAGCAAGAGCGGTCCCCTAGCGGTTTTACAGACAAGCTTGGGTCTTTACCTTGGGGCCGCTAAAAAGAAATGCTGATCTAAGACTCTTCTGACTAATAACTTTCAGGGAAGTTTTAGGGAATCAAATTGTCAAATACTTATAGATAATATCTGAGTATTAGATAAAATACTGTAGAAAGTTTAGATTTTTTTTAAACATCAAATTCGCTAGTTTTGTTTTGTTGTTTTTTTTTTAAATTATTTCAGTTTCTTGTTTCAGTAGTGATTTCAGAAATATTTACAATTTGGAAGCTTTTAAAAAAGATTGGACCTCTCTGGATTACAAAGTAAAAAACCAAACAGTTTCTTTTTTAAGGATTTAAGTAAGCATACGTATTAAATCTCCTAAAAATTTTTAAAACAATTCTGCAACAGAAAATATTCTTTCATTATTACTGTTTAAATTAAACAAAGCAATAAAATAAATAAAGCAATAAATAAAATCAACAAAGCAATAAATACTGTTTAAATTATAATATTTTTTATAGAAAGTAAAATTATATTTTAAAATATCTTCTAATAATAGTTTATATATTTACTCCATAGTTACTTTCTTTTATTGAGTAAAACTAATCCTGTGTGGGCAAAGAAACGCAAGAGAGAAAAATGTTTTCTGGTTTGCCAAAACTTTGATGCACCTTATTTCCTTTAGCACCTTATTTCCTTGGAGCAGTTTAATGGTCAACTAAGGCGAGCACAAACAGATCGATATAAGAGAAAGATGATATCGTTTTTGCTTCGAGGAGGAAGCTACAGTGCTCCGAACATCAATTTCAAGTCCTTTCTGCAGCACTTCTTCGACATTTCAAGATTTTCATTGTTGAAATGTTACTAGTTCAATTAATAGTAATAAGTAAAATGTAATCAAAAAACAGTACTCGATTCTGATAGAATAAATTCTTAAAGGAACCTAAAACCATTGCTGAAGACATTTATCGTTGCACTTTTGTTAAATACAGTTACTTTTGTTAAATACAGTTACTTTTGTTAAATATAGTTTACATTGGAAATGCTGGAAGAAAACTTAAAGATCGCTTATATAACCATAAATGTGCGATACAAACGAAAGATAAAATGTATCATTAATTTGCCAACATTGAATAAACTACAATCATAAACCAAATTTGGAACAGACGATTATTCTAGGACAACAAACCAATACGACAACTCGTGAAGCTATAGAATCGTATTTTATTAAAGTGCTAAATCCTTATAACAATAAAATTCCAAATATCAACATTCCCGCGTACATCAACAATCCCAACATCAAACATAAAGCTGAAAAATACAGAAAGAGAATCTATATTACTAAAATCTTTTATTTCTCTGTCTGTCTGTGTGTCTGTCTGTCCGGCGCATTTTTCTGTGCGAATGGAAAATAGAAATCATTTTTACAATGAAATTTCCGCAACGAGAATTGAACCTGCAATCTTCTGATCCGAAGTCGGATGTATTATCCAATAGGCCATAGGGACTACAACTCTTTTTATATTGTTTTTTGACTTATATCTCCGCAATTGTTGTGTTTGTTGTTGTGCCCCAATGTTAGTGCAACAATGGAAAACGGTTTTTCATTTTTTATTGTCACGAGGAAGTCGACAAATTCAAAATGGGCATTATTGAACTTCAAAATAATGCGTTAACTGCTTTCTTTGGAATCGAGTTTTGTTAGATTATTTTAAATTTTATTTTCTTCTTATTATTACTTTTAAAAATTGAATTGTACCTTATTAATATATTTTTGTAAAAACAACTAAACTTATTGATTCACGTGTTTTTGAAATTTGTTTAAGCTTCCAACTATTTTGTTTTGTTGTACTTATTCCAATTTTATTATGCTTGAAAAAGAGATGGCTTGAAAAGAGTCTTCAAAACTTCAAAATGTTGCTTTAACCCCTTTCATTGGAATCGATTATTCTTGGATTATTTCATATAAACCATCGTTTTATCATCGATAATCAATTAGTATCGAAATGGATAACGAGAGAAAGGATGAGATCTTTTCATAGAACTGTTAATAATGTCGTAATCTCGGCCATTCTTGACTACAGGTAAAATTTGTCTGAAGTCTCCGCCAAAGCGGAAAATTTGCCTAGATTCACAAGTCATCAGAATTTGGTTATCTTCATTCGAAAGAATAGTCACAATCAATTCGTCGCCAGGAGTATCGTATATAAGCTATGATCTTCATTTAACATCTATATCAACCAACGTCCATCTAAATAAATCTCTTCTTCAAATATCTATAACGAACAATCTGTACACGGGAGATGGCCTAGTATTGGAAAAAAATTTAAAACAAACTTAAAAAATAAAAAATAAAGAAAATTGTAAATAAAAAATTCAATTATGCAATAAAAAATGGTCAGTACTGTAAAATTTTCAAATCATTGGTATCATAAACACCTAATATCAAATTACTACGAAAAATCATTTGAATAACGATTAGGATTGGTTGATGACTAAGCACCAATACATTTAAGGAAGACTTGAGCATGGATCGTTCGGCTGACGAGAGACCACGCAGAGGGGTCTGAAAACCGGTTCCCGGGATTTTTAATAAGTATCATGTTTTTATTGTAAATATCTTTATTTTTAAGTGTGTTCTTGAACCAATTTTACCTTTTAATAAGACACACGTTAATATATTATTCAAATAAATACAGTTATTCTATTATATTATTCGGATCTGTTCCGATCAAAATTTTCTATTTAAAAAAATTTTTCAATTGAATATTATTAACAAATGAGCCTTTTCAAAATTAATTTGACATAACACAATAAATAACAATAAAAATAATAATGAAATAAATTACGTAAAATAATGAACAATAAAATTAAAAAATAAATAAAACTAAAAAAAATTAACAATAAGGAATTAATAAAAATAATTAATTAATTATAAAAATGAAAATAAATAAATTACTAGAAATAAAAGATCGAAATGAATATTTATGACTTTTCAAACGAACAAAAATGCCCGACTGATGAAAACAAAATCTTCTTTAGCTATTTCATAGGACAGTGAATTTCTCTTCAGTGGTTTTCGCCGTAATATTTGCAGTGACCAATTCAAATAGACGATCAACAATGTCACATGATGCAAAATTTCAAAAGAGCTTTTTCCATTCTCAGAATCCTTCGCGATAGATATCGGCGACAATAAAAATTCAATTTTCAAAACTAATAATATTCACTAGCAAACTCTAATGCATTAAATGAAAAGCTTTTAAATAATAGATTATTTCATATCAAAACATAATTTTCCTGCAATTTTAGGAATATTTGTAATAATTCGTCATTCAGTTGAAGTGGAGCGAAAACTGAAAACCGCCATGTTTAATTTTGACGACAAGAGATCGATTAACTATTTTCAAATGTTTGCTCAACTCTTCGTTCCCATCGACACTAAGTTTCATCCTGTTGTCGATTGTGACTTTCACCTGCAGCTGCGTTTCGGAAATTTTTATGAACCGGTAGAGTGATTTCAGGTTTCCGACAATGTCCAGTGGTCGGATTGATTTCGTCGCTTTTTCATTGACTGTGAAACACGCCTGTGAGCTGAAAGATTTTTTCTTAATTTTCAGGATTGACAAGGGAACCGACCAAAACATCATTCAATTTCCAGGCATTTTTTGAGAGATAAGAGACTCATTTTTGAGGGATGGACGACTGGGGATTAACGTAATCGTGCTTCTATTTACATTGAATCACATATAAACATCGTACGTAAATGTTTGGAAATCGATTCGGTCGTTATAGCTTGATTGATGCTCCTATTAATTGACAAACACGAAGAAAAATGTTCAGTAATAGTTAAGCTGCACTTTCTGCCGATACTTAGCGCAATGTTATTTCAAAAAAATAAACATATTTACAGTTGTATGATAAGTTTTTTTCCTTGATGGAATCAAAAATTGCGGTAAATTGTCCCAAGAATTGGTTAAAGGAATCTAGTTTCTTACCTTCTGTTATCTGTAAGTGCTTCAGGGAATTCAACCATCTGCAGGGCTTTTTAGCGTCATCGGGAAAACATTGGTATAGAAATAAGATCCTTGAAGATCTGATGTCTTTCGTTTCTACAAACCTCCAACATTTAACCAATCCTCTTTTAGTTCACTACTTTAAAGTTTTCATTTACTTTAGAAGTGAAAACACGAACAGTCATAAATGGGATCTGTTTGTTGAAATTAAAAGAATGTTTTAAATTCTGATGTCATACTTGCGGAATAGATAAAGTTTTAGACAAGCTTAAGAAAACTAAAATATTAATTCGAATGGTTATCAATACCTTAATGAAAGTAGAGGTAAAGTAAATGTAATCAAACAAATCTATAAATTAAGGTATAATGAAATTGCAATATTGCAAATAAATAATAAAATTAAAATAATAACTGTATTTACAATTGTAAATTAAGAAAAATATGCAAATAAGGAATAGTCTAAGCAGTTGACTAAAATTAAAAACTTAAGTTGAAGTTTATTAATTGAGTGTAAGTTATATTATAAAAATTACTTTTTATATCAGTAAAACGTAAAATTACTGTGTAATATCATCTAGGTACTTCAGAGCTCTTTTGGCTCTCCAAAATAGTCAAATTTCAATAGCCAAAAAATTCAAAATGAAAAATAACTTATGGTTCCATGTATAAAGATGTTTTTTATCCAATTATTAAATTCTGAATAAAATTATCAGTTTCAGAAAATGATTGTTTTTTTTTTTGTTTTTTGTTTTTTTTTCTCATGGATGTCATCACAATATCCATCAAAGTAAAGTAATTATGTGAGGAGCACATACATACACAGAACATAAGCACACAGGATCACATATCACACAGACCGACTGATTTTCTAAGCTTATGAAAAAAATGAAAAACTCAAATCTACAATGAATCTTCAGGTAGCGTTAACAAGGATCTTCACTAATGATATTTACTAATATTGTTACTAATGGAAAAGGCCACGGTAACCCTGCATCCCTTCAATGTAGTCGACCGACCTAAAATGTAACTCCCTTTAATGAGGTCGACCAGATTGGCTCAGCCAGAGTGAGGCTGATAAGCTTCATAAAAACAAAGACAAAGACAAGTTAGAGAAGTTCGACCACAGAATATAAACAATAAGAAGGATCACTTCAACTGAAGCATAACTAGCGCCGGAAGTCTGAAGGAGTCTGAAAGTCTGAAGTCGCAAGTCGGAAGTCTGTATTCTGTAGTGAAAGCAACCTGTCTTTGCCTTGAAAGATTCCGGGGTCGGCAATGCTTTGCGGGAACATTGAATTGAGCAGGTGTGTTTCTTTATTCCGATCGAACCTTTGCTTATTTGGTTCAAGTTCACCTCATCGTTAATTTATTGTTTGATAAATAATTTTTTATTTGTCGTCTCTTGTCAAGTTTATGTTTAAGTAACGTTGTTTCGACGACGATGTCAATGGACGATCGACCTCAAACATCAAGGGATTTGAGCGTATTAATTTTTAACAGTGAAAAGAAGAAGTACAATAGCAAATGTATTGTTTGTGGTACTACTCCTGCATCATACTCAGGCAGGAAATTCTTAGTTTTCCTAAAGATCCAAAAAGGTAACTTATGTTACATTTCATAAACATTTGAAATTTTTGAAAAACTAAAAATACAAATTAATTTTATAATTTGTATTTTATGATTTGCACAATGGAAGTTATATTATGTTTTGTAATTTGAATCTAACTTTATTTTCTTTACATTGAGTGGAAGACCGCTTTAAAGCTGCTTATCTAGAAGGTATATCAGCCCCTACCATAAACTTACAGAAGAGAGTGTGTAGTGAGCATTTTGCCACTGCAGACAAAAAAACTAACAGAATGTGTTTGTTAAAATCGCATGCAGTTCCTAGGATTACATCTGATATATTAATATTTTAAATGCATACGAATTGTTTTAAATTGAATATGCATTAAGAATTTTATTTTTTTTTTCAATAAAAAAATATTCAAAATAAACAAAGATTACTGAAATTACTTATTCTAATAATAAAACAGATTCAAAAAGTGACCTTTTCATTTTCACAGAATTAAAAAATCATTTCCACTCAAAAGTATATTTATCTAATTTTTTGGGGGGGTATATTCTGTTATTTTATATACACACTCAGTTAAAATTATCAAATAAAAATTATATTTGTTTTTTTTCATACAAATCATACTTAGATGTTTTTTATAAATTTTATAGGAACAGCAGCTGTAGACTGGTGATTGGTGAAGAAGGCTGCGTCGAAAAAGTTGAATTCTACTGAATCTCCTTCACCATTTCTAGAACCTTCCATAGAGTCTCCACCATCACCTGGACCTGCTAACGATACTGGTGTATGTCATTCTGCATCTCACACACCATGAACCTCTATGGGTAAAAGAATGGTTTTAACCCCCAAAACAAAACAAAATTAAAAGATTATCATCTCAAATCTACTATTTGAAACAAAAATACATAAAAAAAAATCTCAAACAGAAACAAATAGTGCTAACAAAACCTTGGTATCATCAAGCCCTTTCAAAATTTTTTGATTGTGGTTTGAAATGTTTGGCGATCGTCTGTGATCAAGTTGCTAATAACCATAGGCTCTATGATAATGAACGAGGAACTATGGAACTATGATGTGTGTGAAAAATGATAAACAATTTTTTTTTTGTTAGAGAAAATAAAGTATTTAGTTTTTTTGATGTGCCACATTTGCTCAAATTCAATAGAAATAACTACTATAATATTATTAATATTAATAATAATAATAATAATAATAATAATAATAATAATAATAATAATAATAATCACTGGGTGCTATACCAAAAAACTTGGTAAGCACTTACAAGATCTAAATATTGACAAAATCTCCATCGGTCAACTCCAAAAAGCCGCACTGCTTGGATCAGCACATATTTTGCGCCGATACATTACGACATCCTAGATTCTTGGGAAGAATTCGATGCGTTTGAAGGCCAACACCAGCTAAAGAACTGGCAGCTGTGATACACATTGTTTTGTAGTGTCCTGTATAATAATAATAATATTATTATTATTGGACCCTACCTCCTCGCGGTGGGGGCGGGAACTACACTAGCTTTAGGGTAGGCTAAAGGGTCCAACCATTTATGATGAGAAAACGTTCTAATATAGAACGATGCTGCATCGGGTGTGGCGCAGCATAAAGTCACCCGCGTTTGGGGGTTAGGCAGAGGCCTCCGTTCGAAAAATATGCTACAGTCTCCCGCAGGTGGTGGTGGAGAAAGTGGCACCCCATCCTGTAGTATGGCTACCACAATGCCCAGGCAACACCATCCAGCCCGAACAGACGGAAGTGTTTCGTCTGTGTCAGAGCAGGCGACCACCAAGACTGGGAAACCACGCCAGCGCATCCGATGGTCACCACAGATGAACCAGGATCTTATGCGCAACTTCTTCACTGTTACAAAGTTAGGTACTCAACTAACAGGATACAGACAGGCACTACACCAAGCTTTCACCACACGCTATCCATCGTTAGGGCTTAGCGAACAGCGGGTAGCGGATCAGCGACGTTCAATTGTAGTAAACAATCTTATTCTCCCATGCATACTTGCACAAATTAAAGAAGAAGTCGCTGAATCCAACTACAGGACACCAAACCATACCCCACCAGAAGACACCATTATGGAAAACACAGAAACAATCTCTACCTCTCAGTACACATTCCCCAACAATACAACTAATGAAATATTACGTGCAGCTCATGATCATTTCTACACTGCACTCGCACAATACACAGGCACAGACCCCACACTCAGGCCGCCACTCCCCAAAGTACACACATCAAAACAACTCGCCACAGTCATATACCATCTCAACACACACACTATCCCACAACACCTTGACAACATCCAAACATTAGAAGACATACATACAACACTCTACTGTGCCGCACAGAGAACCATTCGGGCACTTGGAATGAAACAACACAACATACCTCCCACTGCACGGACACAAGAATACATCCCCCCTTGGAGACGTCGCCTTGAGGGCCGCATCAGCGACCTTAGAGGAGACATAGCCAGGCTCACACAATACTGTGCAG
>JAFIDM010006943.1:76099016-76115828 GCA_023159025.1 Thereuonema tuberculata
ACCTGTTAAACTACATTGATTAGAGGTTTATTACTTATCGTTAATAGTTCTTGTTATCAATTCAAAGATTTTCTACGTATGGTTATTGATAGCAGATAAAGTCCACTATAATCCACATTAATGGTTCCATAACATTAATGGTAACGGAACCTACAACACCCTCGTCAACTGTACCGACCGTTAATTTATGAAGGAACTAATAATAAATACAGCATTTGAAAATGGAAGATTCAAGATTCGAATCAACGGCTGTTCGATTTAGGGCCGAAGCCTTATACTTATATGAAGTGTTGATCTCCCGGAGTTCTTTTACAACGGTACAAGACGTCGCGTCGTCGTGCTGTCGAAGCTTAAATTCACTATAGTAGAGGATGTCGCATATTTTTGATCACATAGTGTATGTTGTGGAATAATTTATTTACTTCAGCTTCACTTAGTATTCTGCAAAATCATAGTCTGAAAATTACTAAAAAAAAAAAAAATATGTTTATATTTTGAAGAAAGCAGAAATTGTAGATAATAATTTAAAATTAATAACAATATTGATATTTTACTATGAATTATCATGTAGAAATTGTAGGCTGAAATCTTGTACACTACTATTTTTTTTCTTCTAATAATTCGTATTGTTATTATTGTTAATATGTAAACTTTTAACAATATCATAAAATATTAAATATTAAATTATTTAACATTTAAAATATTAAATAAATAAAAGTATCAATTCTTTTCTTCTTCCAGATCAACATACTCTATTTCAAAAACATCAACTATTTTTTTTTCATCAGGTACATAATGGATCGAAAATAAATTTGTTGCTTCTCCTTAAATCAAATCAAAAACATGAAATAGCATTTAGAATGATAATAATTGAATCATGTAACATAATAAACATTAAGCCTAATAAAGAATACTGTATTTATTGCTGAAATATTTGATAATAATACAGAAAATGAAATTAATAATAATTTAAATAATAATTTAAATAATTGAATCATGTCACATAATAACATTGAGCATAATAAACAATAGTGTATATATATCACTGATTTATTTGATAATAATATAGAAAATGAAATCGACAGAAATTTAATTACCAATTTAAATAAAACCTTAATAATAATTTAGATAAGAAAAATTTGAATCTGGTAAAATAAGTATAAAAGGAACACCTGAAAAAAAATAACATAAATTTAAAAAATTGTAATTTCCATATATTCCTTAAATAAGTTTAAAGAAATATCATTGACTTTCATCTATTTCTATTGAAACAATTTTTAGAATTTATAAAAAAAACTCAAATCTTGTTATAAATCTGATATTTACACTATTGGTTATTATGCTCAATGTTATTATGTGATATAATTCAATTATTATCATTCTAAATGTTATTTCATGTTTTTGATTTGATTTAAGGAGAAGAAACTAATTTAATTTCGATACATTATGTACCTGATGAAAAAAAACAGTTGATGTTTTTGAAATATAGTATGTTGATCTGGAAGAAGAAAATAATTTGTAGTGTTATTTGTTTAATGTGTGCATTAATTAACTATTAACAGTTGAATTTTGCCAAAACACTTTACAATCTAATTATAAACTTATATATATATTTGAAAAACACAAGTACTTTCAAAGTAGTGTAGATCACTTTGAAAGTACTTTTGTTTTTAAATATAAATATATAAAAGTTTATAGTTTCATTGCAATTTTTTAAATGATCAAATGTTTGAATCTTAGAGATTTGTAATAAGTGATTTATCGTGCTTATTAAGGCATTATCCAGCAGCTATTGATATGTTTCTAATTTTAACTGTAGATGAAGTTATGACTGTAAAGCTTACTTTGATAACTATATTTTATACAAAAAAGTAAAAAGAGAATATTCTTGCCATATTTGATTTTTTATCATCATACTAATCATTTTTATGAATTCCAGTATTAATGGAAGCCTTTACAATTAAGCACTTATTTAAATAAAAGCAACAGATCTACAATTAATAATTGAGGATCACTAAGGTCTTCATTTCTATCTAATAAGTAATCTCCACAAAACTTAATCAACTGTTGATTGTCTGTTTGACGTTCTATTAAATTGCTTAAGTTCATTAAAGAAGTCATTACTGATATTTTCGATAACCCTCTTTCTTTGTTGAAGGAGAAACTTACAAAAAGAGAATCAATTAAGTGAATTCTGAGTTCGAAAACATGTTTTGAAATGATCACTATAACTTTCAACAATTAGGATAATGAAAAGAAGTTAAAATCGAGTAATGTTATTTTAAGTCCATTGAATTCCCATGGCTATTCATTCAGCAAATTATACTTTTCTTAAACGAAAGCAATTAAAATTTTAATTTGCAGAAATATAATTAGGAATAAAATAAATACTTATTTTACGAAACAATTATATATTATATATAAACGTTATTCTGTCTGTCAATGTGTAGTAAGACTTTAAGTTTTCCACTTTTATGACCAAACTTTAAGAGATAGATTGGCCATGCAAATGGATAAAATGTAGATCTTTTTAAGACAAATAAAATGCTTCAAAAATCTTTAGAAAAAAAGTTTTTGGTTTCCAAAACGTCGCTTTTTAAAAGGTCATATTTTGACTTTTTCTCAATTTAAACGAAAAGTATAACAGTTAGAAGAGAACATTATATTGAGAAAATGTTAGTATTTGAAAGTTCTATCGAACGATATATCAGTCATTCAGAAACGTTTCTGCATTTGCAAGATACATGCAAAAATGTGTATGGCGCAACCCCAGGTGTGTGGCCCCAACCGAATTAAGCGGAGAAGGCCACAATGGGCTGGGAAGTCGTATATTCTCCGAATCAATATTAATTTGCTAAATAAATAACTCCGAAACCCTTGCAATAAAAAAAAACAAAAACTTTTTTTTTTTTTTCATTGCAAGGGTTCCGGAGTAAAGCGACGGTACCAGGCTAATTTATAAACATAAAACATTACCTCTGAAATTTATAGCAGGACATCGAACCATTCAAGATTTTCATGTAAGTCTCAAATAAGGTTTTAAACTAATGAAGTTTATCTGAAATCTTTCTATTGAAAAGGCAATGCAAGCATCCTCCTGCCGTCATTTTTCCCGGAAAGAAATCATATACCGTATTGTTTTTTATTTCTAACAGTAAAAACAAACAATCATGTCACTTTATCTTTTTATTACACTATTTACTTCAGTTTCTTTCTCGTCATTCTCTACCGGGAAAGAAATTGTAATTTTGTTTATTGAAAATACTAGAAATTTTCTTATATCAATTGTAGCAGTTGTGGTAAGTAAGGAGAAAGGGGAGGTCAAAGAAATTCCTGACGAAACATTTTTGTTGCTCTATTGCTTACCCTTTTCTCTTACAAGCTCATGAGTTTGTAAAGTTTAATTCTTCATTGGTAAGGGGACGTCCATTAATTACGTGAGGTGTTTTTTAAAAAATTTGGACCCCCCTCTTCCCCTTGGTGAGATTTGGTGAGATTTTGCCGGACCCCCCCCCCTCCCCCTTGGTGAGATTTCAAAAATTTAACAACCAAAAAAAACAAAAAAAAACGCAAATCTTGCTTTAACAACCAAAAAAAAAAAAGAAAAAATGGAAATCTTGCTATGATATATATTTTCTCTGAATGTAAAAGTTTACGTGAGATTTTCGTTGACCCTCCCCCTCCCCCTTGGTGAGATTTGGTGAGATTTTACCTGACCCCCCCTGCCCTTTTTGACCTCACGTAATTAATGGACGTCCCCTAACGGGAAGATTCGTAATTTAAGAAAAGAAACTTAGCATTACACAAAAGAAGAAGAAGAAAAGGAATTAGCACTATGGCTGTACAAATGGAATCTCATTTCAATCTTGGAAGTAATTACACATTGAAATTTCTTCAAAAGATGATGACCATTAAAGACCCCTTCATGATTTTTGAAGGGAAATGTTGATGACGATAAACTGCAAAAACTTTAGCTTGAATTAATTGCTGAACAGCCTATCCGAAAATAATCCGAGATTTCTCTTTAAGACTTCTGCTAATGTCAACCTGTAAAATAGAGAAGAAATGCTTATTTTCACTAGAAAATTATTACGTTCACATCTGAACGTAATAACATGATATAGTTATATATAGTTATATACAGTTTCTAGATGTCAATGTTTACGCATTACCGAAAAAGGACAATTATTCGCTCCGATCTCCTACCCAAGAATTCCTAAATGCAACAATTTAATCCCTTGTCACAATAATCGGTCTAAAATTTCATGTGGACTTGTCATATGATTCTACTTTTATAATATGATTTAATGTTTAGACCCACCAAATTTTGTTTAAATGAAATACATGAAGAAAAAGTTACGGTTTTGTAGAATGCAGATAAGTGTTTAGGTAAGACAACATTTATTTATATAAAAAGTTCAGTTGTCGTTTTAACATTTGCTTATGGATACATTCGTAAGAAGAAATTGAAAAAATTCGAAGAAATTATACATCTCCATTGCACAAGAACGGTAATGAAACCATAAACATTATTAATTTCTTTTTAATAAAACAAGAGCTATGATTATCAGATCAAAAGAAATCACAATAAAATATTTTAATGAAAGATGTTGTGTGAACTACAATAAAAGACAACTTTGCAGACAAAAAAATTAAATCGATCAACTTCAAATTAAAACTAAAATCAGAATTTTAAGAATTACTTTTTTTTTTTAGAAAGTCAAAGGTAATTCTTAAAATGAATATCCTAAATTATAAACAAGACTTCGAATATTCACTTCTCTTCTGTATTTTACATTCCGTCTTGTTAATAATAAGAATAATCAGATGATTATTATTAGCCATCATACTGTAACAGTAAATAAAAGCATATCAATTTTCTTTTCTTACAATGATAAAGTTAGTTTTAAAAATATGTAAACTAATATTTTACATTTCGAATGTATACGTTATTGTCGTAGGCTTATTTAGAAAGTAAGAAAATCTGAAAGAAACTGATTCAGGCTAATAATTAACCCTGACACAAGTTTAACAAAATTTTATGTTATTGAGCTGAATATCTTGACTTGAATGCTAAAAAACTTAATGTAAATAAGGCTGAGACGCTGGAAAAGCTGCTTGGGATTACAAAGTTCTCATTCAATCCTTTTTTTTTCTTTAATAAAATAATATCATACTTGCAGTCGTATCCGAATCAGAAAAGAATTACAAATTAGAAGGTATCCTAATATTTTTTTTAGACAACAGAAAAATTTTAGAAATTATAAACAGAAAAAATAATGCAGAAAATTATATTTCTAAATTTCTTTCTTGATTATTTTTATATTAAGGAAAAAATAAAAAGTTCCTGAAAAAGATTAAATTTTCCGAAATTGTTTTCCATGAAAACAAATGACTTTAAAAAACAATGAAAAGTACTAAAGGCGTTTTCTTGATTGCTTTTCCTTGTTTCGTTTTTTTTTTAAATTCGTGGAAATGATAAAAACGAAAAGCCTACATTTCTTTTCAAATTATAATTTCTTCTGAATTTCTATTTTCTTTTTATGAAAGAAGCTATATAACTAGCATTAGTTGTCTAAATGTATTCAGTCTCAATGATCAGTCCTTTTAATCGTATCAAACTGTGCGCAAAGAGATTAGCTAAAAGATTAATATTGATTATTTAAGGTTCTAATATTTTTTTCACTTGAATCTTTGTAGTTTGCTGCCTCCAAACTCTAAAAAAGGACACATTTGGAAAAAAAATGTCAAATGTAAGAGTTACATCGTTTATAGTAAGTTTCAAGGCGACAGTTACAGCGTAGCGGTTCAAAAGTTGTTTGGAGATGATGGGATAATACACATACAGAGTGACCTGATGAACTTAGGGAAATAGGTAAACATCAAAAACATTGTAAATGTGATAGTACTAATAGGAAAGGCGTATTATCACTTTCTTATTAATGTAGGGTTAAAAATAAAAAGGAATAATGTTACAGCAAAGGGAAAAGTTTTTTTCACCAAGCTTTTTCTTCAGAAATTATTTGCACTTATTTATAATTCAAATAAGTTTTCCAGATGTATTTTCTAACACATTACAGAATTGTATTTCTGATTGATTCGGAAAAAGTTGCTAATAACGGTTTTTTTTTTAATTTCAGAAATCATTGAATTTTTGTAATGTTTTCACAGTTTGGCCATTACAAATTATAATGTTTAGAATCACAATTTTTCCTGCTTTGGTCAATGAATTGGATTTCGTTCAGTTGTAAATTTCAGTTTCATTTTGTTAAGTTTTCTTCGAAAAATTATTTTAATGAAGATATGCCATCATTAGAAAAATTACAATGTGGTTCTTTGAAATACTTTTTAAAACAAAATTTCTCCAGTAATTGAATACAAAATTTTCAAAAATGATTTCAAAAAATATTATTGCAATTGAGCTTATACTGGATGGTTTAAAAAAAAAAATCACATCAAAAATTGTAGTAATCCATAATTTTTTTATTTCAAGTTATTTATTAAAAGTCATAACACAAAGGTTTGACGTATGTAGATATAACATTATCAGTACAGATTGCAAATTAATGCAAAATAATAGATGTACTAAAGGGAAAATGATTGAAAATGATCAGTTCTAAAAGATAGAAGACATTTCAATGTCATTATGCAATGGTTTCAGTGATTCACTCAATTATGCCTAGTGTTAAAAACTTAAGGAATTTTTTGGTGATTTATTCAATGTACTAGTATTTAATAAAAGAATAAGTAAACGTTTCATTTCAAGCAGGAATGAAACATTCCAAGAGGAAGTGTTCATTATAATCAAACTGGTTTGGCAAAGTTGCAACTTACAGATGGAGGTAAAAATAAAAACTCTCTGTCTAACTCATTAATCGCTGAATTATGATTATCCATAATATATGATTGAATTTTCTGGATGAACAGGAAATAATGTCTTTTGCCTATATTAAAAAATTCCCCAAACCATATATAATAATAAAAAAAAGGAATAGAACAAAGCCTAAAAGTGACAAAAAAAAGAAATGGAATCTTCAATTTTGTCGTTAAAAGAAACAGGAAAAAATAAAAATAAAACAAAAGACGAAAGATTTTTGTTACTGGTATCGAAAGTGACTCAACTGAAAAACTACATTGTCATTTCCATAAGAGCATTATCAATTTAATTGTTGCTCTTCAATGCTTTAATTGTACCGTCACTGCACCCATACAAGAAGAATCAGAGGAAGAGAGGTTGATGAATGTGTAGTTGAAGCCAAGGACATTGAATTGGTCATGTCTCAGGCCAATGCCTCTCGGTCAAAGGCAATTAAAACACTGAAGAACAACAACTGAAAAACTGTTGATATTACGAAAATACTATTGGAAATTAACAATCTGATTTTTAAACTCTTCAACAATCTTCTTCCTTTCCATTTCGAAAACGTTAGATAAAAATACACTCTTCCACACATGACATTAGTATTTAAATATTTATTAAAATACTAAATGTAAGAGACACATTTTCAGGAAGTATACATCTTCCTTTTTTCAAGTCAATAACAGAAATAAAGTCACAAAACAATTTAAGAATAAGTTTGGCAGCAATTAAATAAAAGCATGGACTATCAACAAATTTGATTGTTGTTACAATTTACTTAACATCTCAAACAATTTAAGAATGAGTTTGGTAGCAAATAAAATAAAAACGTGTACCATCAACAAATTTAATTGTAGTTACAAAATGCATAACAAAACAAATAAAAAACATGGATATACAACAAATTTAATAGTTGTTTACAATTATAAATTTAGTTTCAAACGGTGACAATTATTAACCATAATTTCTAGATAATAATCTTTCAAAAATATTGTTAATAATTTAGCTACAATATTGGCTACTGTTTGGGTATCAAAATGTAAATAATCTTTAATGAGTACAACGATATTAATGTCTACTAATGCTCCTTCATATCTATTGAAATTTTTTCCTTTGAGTTTTTTATAATACAACTTTCTAAATTTTCCTTAAACTTAATTGCGTTTCTTTATATAAAATTTGAACATTTGTGTCCATAACGTGGCCCTTCTTTATGCAGTGATAAGCTATGTCGGAGATGTCTTCGTTTTTACTCGTTAGAGCCCTACCGTGCTCGGAGACCCGCTCCGCTAAGGTCCTTTTGGTCTCTTCTACTTAAAAATTCTGGGAAGTTTTGCAAGTAATTTTATAGATTAAACCCATTTCGTTCTGATAATCATGTTGGTTTACTTTTTTACAAAGCAAATTTTTAATTTTATTTTTATATCTAAAGCCATTATTTATATTGTAAGTTTTATATAATTTTTGTAACAAAAAGCTGTTATTATTGAGATAAGGGATATATACCCTATTTTCAAATTTACTTATTTCCTTAATTTTGAAAGTATTGTAAGATCTAATTTGGTCATTGATGAATTTGTCAGGATAGTTGTTTTTCTTTAGAAGGGTGGTCATATCATTAATTATACTCTTTTTCACAACCGGTATTACAATCCAATCTTCTTAAATAATTTTCAATAATATTTTTGTTAATATGAGTTTTATGGCCTGAATAGTAATTTAAAATATGATCACTTTGAAATTCTTTTCTGAAGTGCTCCGATACAATTTTATTGTTATTTTTTATCAATTTGATGTCTAAAAACTTTAACTCTTCATTTGTTTCTAATTCTTTTTTAAACTTTAAATCATTAGTGCTTTTATTTAAAGTTTCAAAAAATATGTTAAATTGTCTAATGGTACAAAACCATATGATTAGGATGTCATCGACGAACCTGAAGTATTCAAAATTTGTTTTTTTTTGTTTATATATATAAACTCGGTTCATGGCGTCAGGTGTCGCCTTCCGAAAGAATCTGCAAGAAGTCTATTCCAGGTCTTCCGATCAAGGGTCCATTCCTCTTCCAGACTTCTAATCCTCATTGCTTTTTTAATATCGTCCATCCAAGCCTTTCGTGGTCTTCCTCGTTTCCTTTTTTTGATTTCTTTTGTAATCAAAAGCGATTTTGGGCAGTCTTTCGTCACTCATTCTTTTAACATGACCAAACCAAATTAATTGTTTTCTTTGAAGATCGTCCAAAATGTTTCCTTTTATTTTCATCATTTATTTGATTCTTTCATTTCTTATTCTTTCTATTCTTGATACCCTGCATGCTCTTCTTAGGGCATCCATTTCCACTGCCGCTAATTTCTTTTTTTCTGTCTCCGTAATTCTCCATCCCTCTGCCCCATATAACAAAATGCACTTTACAATAGAATTGTATATATTATACTTTCTTTTCCTAGAGAACTCTTCACTCCACCAAATAGAATTTGATAGTTTTATAGCCTTCCTTCCTTGACAAATTCTGTTTTTAATTTCTTGTGAGTCTCTGCCTTCTCTATTAATGTCTACTCCGAGATACCTATAATGCTCACAGCTTTCTATTTTCATGTTATTATTTAGATTTAGGTCCGTCTCATTTCCTCCTATACATAGATATTTGGTCTTGCTAACGTTCATGTATAGTCCCCATTTCTCATATTCTTCCTTAATTGTTATCGTCATTCTCTCTAAATTATTTTTACTCCTTGCAATTATGACTTGGTCATCGGCGAACTGCAGAGTAAACATTGACGTTCCTTTCACATTAAGTCCCAATCCTCTGCAGTTTTCTTTCCAAACTAATGCTGCTTCAACATAAATTTTAAAAAGTGTTGGGGAGATACAACATCCCTGTCTGAGTCCTTTATCTGTTATAAAGCCTTTGACCTACTTTAATCTTTGTTTTTGATTGTCTGTAAAGTTCTTGAATCGCTCTAATAATATTTAAATTTATGTTTATTTCCTTTAATACATTCCATAATTTTGCGATTGGAACCTTATCATATGCCTTTGTTGGATCAATAAACAGAAGATGATTTTGATTTCCCACAGTCATTTCCTTTTCAATAATTTGTTTAAGACAAAATATATTATCCATATATGATCTTCCTGCTCTAAATCCACTTTGTTCACTTTCTTTCATTCTTATTTCTTCTTCAAGAAAATCTTTTAAAATTCGTCCCTACAGTCTACTAAACGTTGCCGTTACAGTAATGCCACGGTAATTTTCACATTTTTGTCTGTCTCCTTTCTTAAAAATTGATGTTAAATATCCAATTCTCCACTCTTCTGGTGTTACTTCTCCGTTTAAGCATCTTTCGAATAATTGTGTAATTAATCTTAGTAATTTATCTTTTCCATTTTTGATCAGTTCTGCTGATATTCCACCGGGACCACTTGCTCTTTGATTCTTTAATTTTTTAATTGCTGTTTTAACTCTCTCAAGTTCCAATAGTACAGGTTGTTGTATGGTATCAATATGTGTATTTTTTACTTGAAATTCATTTCTAGTTTCTGTAAGCAAAGTCTTATAATATTCTTCCCATTTCTCAACTGATATTCCTTGTCATGAATTATTATTTTTTTGTTTAATTAACAAATTATTTTCAAAGTAGTTTAAAAATAAGTTACATAATGTGCCAGATATTGGTGAGCCCATTGGGAATCCTTTGGTCTGTTTGAAAATTTTTTTACCATGTTTAAAGTAAGTATTATTTGTTACAAATTCTACTAAATCTCTAAATAAATATTCATCTTGTAAGTTATATTTTAATAATTGTTCCTTATTTTTGTATATATATGCTTGTCCAAAATAGACCAAGTTTCATTAACTGGAACATTATTGTACATGTTTACAATATCTAATGATGCTAAATGAAAATGTTTTTTGTTAGTGCTGTTACAATTTTCTAATTTGTCCATTAAATCTTTTGAGTTCTTTATGATAACTCTTTCATTTGGCATCTTAAAATTTCTCATCCAGAAATTTATTTTTCTAGCAAAATAAAAATCCCAAAGAAGGTTTCCCTATGTGTCCTTTAGTTAATGCATATGGTTCCCCCACTCAAAATTTGGCTGAAGTGTCGGTTAACCCATTGGAGCTTCAGGGGATTAAGCAGTTACGTTCTATTCCGAACTTAATTATAACCACTTCAGGTTAAGGTGGAAATCCAGTGGTTTTGGAGAAAGGGGTTCTGGGCTTGTATATATACGCCCATTGACTGTTTGTTGGTGTTTGTTCTACAGGTGCGCTCATGTCTCTAGGCTGGAGATGATCATAATGTAAGGGTTCTTCGGCATAATAGGGTATGGTATGCAAATGGAAGGAGTGGAGAAAAATACTTATTCCAGTGTTGTTAGTTTCATTAACTTTCAGAAATTATATATATATCACGGGTGCCCACGCGGGGGAGTCACGGCGCAGACTGCGCCATTGAAATTTTTTTTTGGGGGGTGGGGGTTCAAAAAATTAAAAAGAGTGTATAACTTTTTTTTTTTTTGATTGTCATTGAAATTTTGAGGAGGGTTCAAAAAATTAAAAAGTGTCTAAAAATCGTTTTTTTTTGCCCTAATGCAAATGTGGGCCAAGCCCTCCCCCCGCCCCCTCCGTCAGATCTTTGCGGGGGGTGAGCCGTAAGGTCTAGGGGGGGAGGGCACCTCTGCATATATTGAAATTGGACTCTCAACATTTACTCCTAAATATTTAAAATTCATTGTTTCTTTGCTCTGCGTCATCTGTGCACTATATAATACTTTATGAATGAGCTTAGCTAATATGGTCTTTCTCTTAATGTTTGTGCTATGTTTTGACTTAATAGAATTTTGACTTAATAGATTGTACAGATTTTGACAATCATCAGATGAAACTCCGACTTGTCATTATAATATAACATTTCTTCTCTTACTATTTTTCGCATACTCAGAGTTTCAGGATTCCTTTTCAATTATATCAAAAGTTTATCCTGACCTTAATCAGCATTTCTTCAAAACTTAGTTCTTCTTTTAAGGTATGGTGAAGATTTAAAAGTTCTTAAGTCAATCTCGTGATGTTGTGAACTAATTAAAATGTTTCACTTCATACTACTGTATATTCCGAAGGTCTGTTCATTTGAAAAAGGATGGATTTTCAGCATATTCTCAAATGTAATCTATATAACAAGTGACCAATCATTTTCTCTGTCGATTGTCTCTTGATGTCAATTCTTGATGTTTAATAAAAATTTATTGTCAGCAACTTTTGTTCCCATGTTACTATCTAGTTCTTCATTTTTTTATCAAATCAAAGTGGAAGTATTTCTGATTGGAGCACTATCGGTTCCCTGTATCTCACAAGAAATATCATCCTAAGATGGCCAAGGAGACGTTTAAACCATCCTTCAATAATGTAATTATCACATCTCATTCCTTTTCATTGAGATTTTACTTTTGGTGAGTTATAATTTAGTTGGCAAGATTTTTTCCTTGCATTTTTCTTTTTATTATAGATTCTATTCCATTGCCAGAATTTAATCTAATTACTTTCAAATTGCATGATAAAGCTCGCAGTTCATCAAATGAAATTCATTTTTCAGAACTGGTATGTATCCCACATCTTTATCTTTTAATTTGGAATTAACAAGACACTGAGGTTTTCGAACTATCTTTTGATAAAATATACATTTTGTCGAATTCTTTTGATTTTCGTCGAGTTGCTGGATTGACGTGATTCTTCCCAGTATAATTATAAAAACATTATTTTCTTCCGTTAAAAACTTAATGGAAAAATAATGAAAATAAATCATATTGCGTTTAGATAAATTTTTAATAGAAAGTAGTCTTAAATGGAATTTTCTCATTGTGGTAACCATTCTCTCATGAGAAACAAAACATAAAGATCTCTTACTTATTCTTGTTCAGAAAGAAGTACAGTACAAACCTAAAATGCTTCAAAGCAAAATCCTAAATTTGATATTAATAAAGTGCATATAGTTAAATTCGTACAAACTTAAAATTAATATTTTATTATCTCGAAAACGGTTGTTCCTACGAAGAAATTGAAATGAACGATTTTGCAGCAAGTTTCATGTTTTTCATTTTAAACTGAAGTATTTTCTTCGACAGATCAAAAACAAGTAGAGTTACTATAATAAACTTAATTTTGAGAGATATTTTTCTTGATAGCTGTTGTCTAAATAATTCAGAAAATGTGTGCATATCTAATTTCATCTAATTTTAATTGTTTACATGCTCTATATCAGGGGTCGGCAACCTTTTGTTATAAGAGGGCCAAATATTTTATGTGGGGATTACTGCGGGCCGGACTTGGGCCAGAAAGGAAAATCTTAATTTAACAACCAAAAATAAAAAAATAAAATTATACTGATACTGAGTAAATCTCCAACATGCCTCGCGGGCCGCATGCGGCCCTGCTCTATATCATGCTGTATCGGAATGCGCAGGCTGTGTTTAAAAATTGGCACTAAGCGATTGTATTGTAAGGAAATAACCAATTTACATAAAATCATAATGGGTAGCCTTTGAAGTCAAGTCAGAGAGCTGTTTCGAGGCTATTTGGCTCTCATCAGTCAGGGATACTCAGCAAGCCAAACCTTAAAAGGAGTACGAGAGAAAAAGAAATATATTCGTAAGATCAGAATGACTTTAGATATCAAACAAAATAAAAAGCAACAATAAATTATGGAATCAAATCCTTGGATAGCTAACCGATCACCATAGATGTCTTTTGACCTCAAAGAAAATAGTAATAATAATATGTTAAAAAATAACTCTAATTGATGAAACAAAAGGAAACAATACTTATAAAAATCGCAATATAATTTGCAAAAAGAAAACAAGATAGAAAATTCCGGTCAGAAAAATACGAAGGGATAAATTACTTTTTTAAATCTAGGCTCTCGTTTTACAAAATGAAACAGCAATTTTAAAGAAACGTTGGGACTACATTAATAAGAAAAACACAGAAAAATTTGGACTTGTCAGATATCACTGTAAATTCAGGTAGGATACAAACCAGTTCACGGAGAACAAGAAACAAGAATTTATTAAAGACATTATGGAACACTATCGTATACATCAACAAAGACGAGAGAACAAGGTGACGGCTTTTAGTTGAGATAGAGAATTTTAAGTAGAAGATTTTGTTCTGTATAAATATTATTTTTAATTTCTTCAGTCTTGTCGAGAAATATCTCTAACGACTCTTCAGTTCATCGCTGACATCGAGCTTCTGCATTTAATGCTCCTTTGGACTGCGCATAAGCTATAAAGTAGGCAATAAAGTAGGTCTACTAGTAAGTAGGCAAAAAATAGTGAACATTGAAATTTAAATTTTAACCTAGTAGGCTAAAATTAATGAATTCCTTTTTTTCTCTGGCTCTTCTCTCATTCCATCACACACAGAGGGAGTGATTAGAAACATTTAACAATAATTTGAATGTAGTTCCCGCGATCTAATGGATAAGACGTCTGATTTGAGATCAGAAGGTTACAGGTTCGACACGTGTCGCGGACGTTTCATTATAGAAAATATTTCGATTTTTCACAGGAAATCAAAATTATTTTCCAAACACAGAGGAAGTGCTTTAGACCAGATAGATCTGGAAAACTATATAAGAGAAACCAGAATATTTACGGCAACGAAGTTTCTATTTTAAGGAAAAAATAACAAGATGGCTAGAATAATTTTCCTTAGAGAAGATAAAGGTACGCATCTAGTTGCAGTGTACATTAACTCATGTTTTCATAAGTTAAAAGAAAAAAAATTGATGCAGGGAGTTTCACAAAATTAACTACAGACCCAACAGTGTCGTTAAGAGAAATATAGTTAATGATTAGTTAAAGATATTAAAACAACATAAAAGTATTAATGATGAGGAATATTCAGATATCATAAGATCTAACTTCAGAATGCCAACATTTGTAGGTAGATTTAAAATTCGTAAGCAAATATATATCTAAGAGGCCAACTGTTGATTCTTTGAACAGCTCTACGCAAGATTTAGCTCCATATATTAATAGACTTTTGAAATCCATACCTCAGCAGTAAATTGCAAGAATTATTGTGCAAACCTTCACAATGTAAAATTTATTTATTAGATATTGAGAATAAGCTTAACAATATCTAAAATGAAATCATACATTTAATTAAAAAGATAATTCCCTACTATTTTACAAGAACATAATATTTCAATTTATCTGTTTTGCAGATTATTAAATTTAGTTTGTCTAAATACACTTTTAGATTTCAAGATATTCTATATAAACCAAACAAAGGTTTTCCAATGGGAAGCCCAGTTTCTGCTAAAAATGTGTAAGTTTTATTTAAATATTATAAGAGAAAATTTTATTTTAAAATACTCTGTTAAATTTAAATATTTCAGATATATAGATGGCATCTTGATTGTTTGGTTCGTTAATCGAAGACAATTTCAGATGTTCTTTAATTTTCCTAATAAATTACATGATGATATCCATTTCCCATGAGTCATGTGATGCAGTCTTCTTAGATATGTTGTTTTATCGAGATGACAAACGAGCTATTCACACCACATATTACCAAAAAAAGGGTAGAGTCAAAAAATATAAATCAGGACATACTAAAAATCTTAAAAAGCCATTATGAAGAATTATATTCACAGGGTAGATATTATTAGTTGTAATCAAGAAAATGTTGAAGAGCAACAAGATGACATGAAAAAATTATTCAAGATTAATAATTACCCACGAAATGCAATTAGGAAATTAATTAAGGAATATAATAAACTCCAAATTAAAAAGTTGTCAAATTTTCAAAAAATAAAGATCTTCAAAATTATGTTGACTTCTTCCCCCATTGCAATACTTTCATTAGGATTTTTACAATATAAGCCTTAGAAATCTGATAAAATTTGTTTATATAAGTATTTAACTCAGGACTCTTTTCTTATAAGAGATGACAAACTATTTGACACCTCAGTGATTGCTACAATGTTCGCGTGTTTCAGGACGCCGACATTAGTATTCGCCTCACGTGCATGGGAATAGAGGGTGGAGCAAAAATAAATAGGGTTTGTTTTAAGTTGAATCGTAAATAAGCTCTGTACTAAATTTTATGGAAAAATCGTTTTAACGTGATTCTCATACAAATAGACAGACAAAGCCAACAAAAATACTAATAAAAAAATAAAGAATAAAAATATTCAAATGTTCAAATGTTCAATAGTAATTAAAAACAAAAGCAACTTTCTCACTCAGTGAGAAATAACAATTATTTAAATGAATCTCGTAATTCATTGTAGTTGCCGCAATGGCAATTTTATTCTCGTACTTTGTACATTACTTTGTACGGTATTTTAAAGAGTTGGGCTTCCTTTCAAATGTAAATCAATACCTACTTATCATATATTAATAAGGTAATAAAGGATTCTTTAAAATACCTGGAAAGACATAAATAACACTATAATTCAAAAAAATTTTCCTTCAGCTTTGATAATTAATATTTAAATATCAAATATTCCAAGAGAATTTTTATGAAATAAATTACTGAATTGTAACATTTCAGGACAATCCCACTAACCATGGAACCATGGATAACCATGGATTACTTCTTTAGATAATTTTTTATCTCTTTATAACAATTTTTAGCACTCTTTAATGTCAATGAATATTTTCTATATTTAGATTACATTTCTGTATTACTCTAAAGGCAACGGATGAAGATGGTTATGATATACTAAGAAGTGATTTTCCAAAAGCATCGGTTGCCAATGAATGCAATTGAAAAATATAATATAATTATAATATCTTATACTGTTTAAATTATGTAACAATGTTGGAAAACAGGAATGATTCATAACACATGGCTAAATTTTTCCATAGATCCACAAAGATAACTTAAGCTCGGGAAATCCATGCTAATTACTCAGTAAATTTTTCCAGGAAACATGTCTAT
>JAFIDM010006943.1:76120576-76135359 GCA_023159025.1 Thereuonema tuberculata
TATATTAAATATTACTGAAGGCTGCAAATTAAGGTATGCTTTCTTAAAACTGTTAGTAAACTTAATTAAATATATTATATCTTTAAATTTTATCAAATTAACACTGTAATTTATTTTGATTTAGGAAAATATAAAATAAAAATAGAAGACATATGTTGCCTTAATGAAAATATAGTATATAGTTAGTTTTCTTCATCATCATCAGAAAGAATTGTAGTGTTCACTTCAGAATTCATGCATGATAATCCTTGGCAGTTTCTGCACATGGCAGAGCACGTCAAGCCAGATCTTCTACAGTCACATCTATTAGTATCGTCTGATTTGCAAGCACATGGACACAGGTTTCAAGAGGTTTCCTTCTTGTATCCATCCCCATTCAGTGGGATTCATCTCATTACCCATCCACTGTTGAACTTGCAGGTAAACGCGGTATGAATGCTGAGCTGCTGCATCACTAGTTGGAGGCAAAGATGCAAGGTCAAAGGTTTTGCCCTCTGACTGCTTAGAAATCAAGTGATGGTATTTGTAATATCTGAAATCATCTAAGATAGTACTGTTTGATGGTCCATATAATTGAAGAAAAAATAGTTCGCCTGCAGCAGTTATGTCTTCTTTGCTTGAAGAAGGATCGTTAAATACTTTCATTTTCTCTCTGAGAGCATGTCTTTCTCTAATACCCTAAATTCATTTAGCTTTCCTTTCCTGAACATGGCAGAGGTTGTGTCACAGCCAGTAACTGCATGTGCAAACATAAGAAGCTCCCTAGTATCTCCAAGCAAAGGTATTTGTCGAGCTATACTGTACAAAGTTTCTTGTGATTTAGAACCAGAAGCAGGACTGAGGAAGAATACCTTGTCTGTTTCAGAAGCAAATGTAGTTTAAAGAACAAGCAAATCTGTATCTTGGCCCACAACTACAACTGCAGCACCAGTAAGTGCCATTTCTAATGCTGCTGAAACGATTACAGAATCTGCATCTGCTTCTGCGAACTTCAGTTGTATATTCGATGATATGAATGTCTCGCAATAACTTCTATAAATGGCTTTTTGTTCCTACTGTTAGCCAAAAACTCTGCCTCTGTGGTTGTTATTACCGCATTTTCTTTGGGTTGAATTGTAGCGGACGTTCTATTGGCACCTCTTCTTTGATGTTCACAGCACTTGGTAGTAGGATAATCAGGATACCCGTCAAAATTCACCCAACAGTTACTTCCATAGCGAGATGTGATGTAAGAAATATAGCAATTAACCACGTCTCCGTATGTGGCAGGTCGGGGCCAAACTACACTGTGGAGAAGATGTTCCCCGTCCAAAACAAATACACAATTAACAGGAATGTTTGTAGTCTCCGCAGCTTGAAAGACTTTAAGTAGAGAAGACTTCACATCTTTTCTTAGTGACACTTCATCAAATAGAGAAGAAGGCCTTGGTTCACATGTGAATCAATTTTTCAATTTCTTTGGTTCTTTCTCAATACAAATAATTCTGTTGAAAAGCTGCTGGGTATTGACAGTAACAGTATCAGCTCCCAACCTGATTGCAGAGTTGACTTCTGCAAGCGGTTTTGCCTTATATTTCCTTTTAATTGTGATCGTACCAAAGATTTTTTCTTTCATATCTTCCATAGACATCTCTCCCAACTCAAAATCTCCATCTTCCATCTTGTTTGGTAGATCAAGCATCTTCTAGATATAGAGTTGAGCACTCTTTGCCTACAAATTATCATCCTGCGGCATGAAAATAAGGTGACATACAGATTACTGTATTCAGATGAAGTGTAAAATTCTTGTCCTTTTAGCTCTGATAAACTCCATAATGAGAATAACCATTTTAATATATTGGACCCACAGTTTAGCTGTCCTACTACTTTGTTCTGCTTCTCTGAAGGCAGCTAAAATATCCGACACTATGCGTTCTCCTGCGTTTGAAGTCATGATATCCTCTGGTGCTACTTCATTTCTTATCGCCCGCTCACTGTCCGAAACAAAAGTTTTCAAGATGTCACTTACCAGAGCAGGACATTTTACAGTTAGACACTTGAACACAGCAACTACTGTGAGGAAATGGGCTCTCAAAGATCGATAAAATGCATGGCCTGATATCAAATGAGGAACAGTATGTTTGGCATAGACACTTCCCCACAGCTCTTGTATGCCGCTTCCTTTCATGATGTTTCCAATACATCCCAGGTAACTCATAAACACATGAAAGCCTCCGAGTCTAACAATAACTGAAAAGATTATGCTGTCCTTTTCTGCTGCTTCGACTATTTCGCATGCTTTTATGAAAAGTGGTTGGTCAAATACAAGACCTATTCTTCAGATTGCATTCTGAAGCAGCAAATGTCAAAGCACAATTAATTGTGGTCAGATTGCTGGCCTCTAAATGGATGACAGGCAATGGTAGAATTTTCGAAACTTCATAATTTCCAGCGTCTTGCATAGCTTTTTGCATGAATCCATTCCAGAAGGGAAGAGAATTTTCTGAAAATAAGAATCCTGCAATCCAAAGAAAATTGACCTGAAATCCATTTTGAATCACGCCTAACTCAACACTTTTAACATCAACTGATTTCATCTTTAGGTTCTTTAAACCTGGTGTGGATGGTTTCCTGTATTTCACTAGAGGTATTGAGTTAACAGCAGGATTTAATTTCCTCTTAGTGCCTCGAACCAAAGGAGTGGATGTCAAAACTGTATTACCTGGCGTTATGCATTTTATACCGCCAAATACGTGAATTGTAACATGTCCATCTGTTGTTTTTGTGTTTACATCGGCATTGTCGAACACATATTGCACAAAGGCATCATTACGTACCTCTGGTTGCACATTTTCATTGGCTGCATTTAGGTATGCTACAGTCTCATTATATGAAGCACACAGTGACATTGAATGAAACAAATCAATTACATGTATCAAGTCATACTTTGAATGTAAATGTACTGATAAGGACAGGTGAAGTGGTGAAAGAAATGATCTTGGGCGACAAGCTGCTATTATAGATTGGCTACTGGTAGTATTTGCTCTTGATTTTTCATTTTCTTTCCCCTTACTTTCCTGAATCAAAATGTTAAAGAATCGTTCTGATTGTGGGATAAGGTTTGAACCTCCATTATTCATTTCAGCTACCGTTGGATACGCTGACATGTCATAAAATGTTCCTCTAATATCCTGCCTTACTATTTCTGCAGCCATTTCTACTATCCGAAGACGTTCACTTTCAATTGTTTTCTTTGTTTGTGAATACCACTGATCAAAGAGAATGTTATGAGCAGTTCCCAAGAAACTGATAATAAGTGGCCTGCTTCCAAACGCTTCAGTTACTATTATTCTGTCTTTAAAGTGACTTTTTAAGCGAGTTTTAAGAAGGTAGTCCGAAATATCACACTGCTCTCCAGCTGGAATATGGTTGATAATGTCTTTCATTTCAGGTAAAGTGAATTGACATTCATCTTGGCTCTCAATATTATCATACAGAAATTGCAATATAGCATCATATTTATCATTAGTTGGTGTTCCTGACCTGGTATGTACGCCTGAAACTAACATAACAATCAACATTATGTCGCGGCTCCTCTGCTATCAAAACCATATTCATTACCCGATACTTCACATCTTCACCCAATTGATCTTCATGTTCACTACATTTAGTCAAAATAGATTTCTGAATTTCCTTCGTTTCAATCAATGAAATTCGCCTTCTCCTACCTTTCGACAACTTACGATTCGGAGTTATTACATTTTTCTCACAAAATAGGCAGCAAGTCTTGAAACAAAATGATGATCGTGATCTTCGTGAAGGTCCTGCACTTCTTTCTTCATGTTCTTTCTCTTCACATTTTCATTTTGATGCTTTAATACTGCTTGGTTTTGTGTAGATTTTCCTGCAAGTAACGTGAACTTTAATTTCTTCACGATTAACAAACTTCTGCCACAACTCATCTTCTCTTTCTTTACTTGCTGCAATAAGTCCACTCAATCCTTTTCTTACAATCACAGTTTTTCCTTTACCGAGGTTCTCATTGCATAAAACACAGTTCACTGTTTCCATATCTATGGTTCACTTTCAAACACATGTATTCTTTTGATGATGTCTCTTCTGTTTCTTCCCCCAATGTCCAAAGTCGAACATCACTCTGACAACAATTTAGCCTCGCACCCATGTCCCATTCTAATCCCACCTATTAAGCCACAACACATATTTTATGCAGCAAATCTTCACCTGGTAATTCAAGTTCAACATACAAATTTAAACCATTTGGTTACGGTGCATACTTTCTAAGAGAATAGAAATATCTTAACCCTTCATAAACGTCTGCCAGTGAAATCAAGGAAGTCGTAGAACTTCACACTGGTGGCCGTAGCACCGCTCCTAATTATCCCAGCGCCATGAACTATACATCGTTGGAAAGCTAATGGAACAGGGATTCCAAGGAGGTTAAACATCTGATGATAGTATCTAATTTGTAGAAAAAGATGAAGAAGAGAAACAAAAAAGTTGGACAAAATTGATTAAATTGCTCAAACTTTACCCTCCCTCTCTCCCGTAGGACCCCTGATATTCATAAAATATACATACGTGAATAGAGTAATCCCTTACGAAGACGTAGACACCAAAATTATCTTTCTATCTCAATTAGGGGCTTGCCTATAGGGGTTAAAAGGGGTTGCTGCCAAGCGCATGAGAAAGTTCATTTCAGCCGCCATTTTCCAAGATTGCGGCCGTAGCACAAGTTTGATTTTTGGGGACTTTTAGTATGTTATTGGGATGATCAAGTACTTTCCACATACCAAGTCCCATGCTTGTAACAATTTCTTAAACTAATCACCAAAATTTGACTTAAAATGACTACACTAGAAATACCTCAGAGTCTAATTTGAAGTAAGTTCGCCCATAGTCACGTTCACAATACAAATGGAAAAATGTTCTGAAGTTTTTAATATTAAGTTTAAGATCCGTTTAACTAAACAAAATGAAATAAAATAAAATAATGCCATTTTTTCTAAATATTAAAAAAAAATTTCAGTCATGAAATGAAGATATCATTCCATCTGTTCATTTCCATAAATAAGGGACTTATCTAATAGTTCAGAGAAATAATAGTTTAGAGAAATGATTTAACATTGTTTATCCTAAATATTTAGCAGAATAGACAATTATTCGTAACGTATTTATAATCTCCAAAATTTTCCCTCTAAAATGCTTTTCATTTTCCTTTACAAAATTTCTTTTCTGAAACGAATTTGTAGAAGCAAAAATAAAATAAAAAAAAAAGCTTTAAACCAACTTAACACAAACTAGCTATCATGCAGATACAAAAATAAAATTACGTCATTTCTTTCAATTTCCAACTATGTGAAATTTCTAAAAAGTTACTTGTCAGTTTTTTAAGTATAAAGTAAACATCTGTCCAAACTTTTGAATTGGCGATATTATGATATCCGTTTGATCGATAAACTAGCGGTAAAGTTCGACCTTGGATATAATGTTGACATTATTCAAAATACATGGATAATATTGAATAAAATAAAACTGAAAATAGATTTTCGAAGTTTATCCGAATAATGATGACATCATCCAAACACACTTGATTAATGTAATGCTCTACGATTGAAAAATTAATTGCGCATTCGTAGTTCTTTGTTTGAAGGTCATTAAACCGAATATTCTGACATCTAGTTTAGTGTTCCATGTATTCAGACAGATCTCGAATGGGTCGTCCACGAGGCATTGTTATCATAATTTTAATTGTAATTTCGTTAATTTGAGGATAATAAGGATAACATTTTCCCTTATTTTTCATTTGCTGTTCGTGCTATCTACCCATTGTAAATGTATTTAATGATTTCTTATTTTCCCCAAGATTAGGTTAATTTGTAAAATTTTTCTATATCAACATCCTTCAGGGCGTCATATCTCAACTTCTCACCAAAAGCTAATCGGAACGCACGGGTGCTGTTGTTTGCGCCAACAGCTTGAGCTCATACTAAGTTAAATATTTCTCCCACTTATTTCATGGGAGATGATTAGAAAAATATCTAACTTAGTATCATCTCAAGCTATTGGCGCGAAACGCCAACAGCGCTCCAGTGAATCGTATGTGGCGATTATCTGTAGGTTAGATAACTAGAGATATATCGCCATCTAGGACTTTTTTATTGAAAAATTTTAAAAATTACCTTACCTCGGTTAAAATAGGAAATTACTAAATATATTTACAATGGGTAGATATCACGAGTAACTTATAAATAATAAGGGAAAATATTACATTTTACATCAACGAAATTACGATTATAATTATGATAATAATGCCTCGGCGACGCCTCAAAATTAAAGAAATTATGATTATAATTATGTTAACAATGCCTGGCAAACTCCTTTGATTTTACGGATATAAAATAGAAAATTATCGAATAATTTTTTGTTGTTTAATTTTTGTTCTGTAATTTTTCGATTGAAAATTTACAATATTTTATTTACAAATATTATTCAAAGTTATCCAGGCCTAACTGGGTAAATTTGAGATTATCTAGGTAAAAGCGATTAGGAGATAAATTACTTTTGATTTCGGGCATTACCCACGACATTACCCAGTACACCAATGTTCCGCAAAGTGTGTGCCGTGGAAAAATGTCAAGTTTTGGAAAGATAATACATCTACACTTAGCTGAGAGTTATGCGAGTGAGACGCTTCGTTGCGCGAGGACCGGGACAGCCTCATCCGCGCCGCGCGCATGCGCGTGCCAATGTGACATTGTGACGCTACGTCCGCTTAGTCGTCGTTGTCGCACTCTTTTGTAAACAAAAACAAATCGTTATTCGCCAGTAACTAGCCGCTAGTTTGTGATTGTGTCGTAGCGAACGTAATTGACTTTTTAATTACAAATAAAAGAGCCCATAATACGTGTAAGTAATGGATAAATTCATTGAACGTACCACAAGTTTGTCAAGTGAAACTAATGATTCCCAAGAAGAAGCAGAGTCAACGAAGAAAAAAAACCTAAGCTTGTTAATCGAAAATATGATGAGAGCTGTGTAAGTTATGGCTTTATATATTGCGGAGACGAATCATGCCCAATCCCAAAATGTCTTGTTTGTGAGAAACTTTGGGTAATAATTCGATGGTGCCCAGAAAACTTTTACGACATTTAACTACTAAACACCCATCGGAGGCTCAAAAAGACAAAGCCTTTTTTCAACGTTTCAAAGACCAGTCTAAGAAACAGGTAACTCTCATGAGTTCGTCTTTCAAAACATCAAACAAAGCGCAAAAAAGCAAGCTACGTGATCGCTAATAATGCTAGTTAAACCAAAAGCCTCATTCTCTCGCTGAAACTTTAATTTTACCTGTCTGCAAAGATGTTGTAAAGAATATGATTAGCCAAGAAGCCGCTAAGGAAATTTGTAAAAAAATATCTGCATCAGCAGATACGATCTCATGTCGCTTTAAAGATATTTCTAGCGACATTGAATCAACGTTAATTGAAATATTAAGGCTTAGTGGAGGTTTTTGCGCTACAAGTCGAGGAGTCTACTGATATCAGTGGTCACTCGTATCTCATCTCAAATGGATATGAAATGAAAGAGGACTTTTTATTTTGCCTGCCATTACCTGGTTACCGTATTAGCCCGAATGTAAGACGGCTCGAATATAAGACGAATGGCGTTTTTTGAGCTCCGATTTGATAAAAACTATTGGTTGCGAATATAAGACGTTATATCTATTAATGATACGTAATTCGACAAATATTTCTAGTAAATTATTTAAAAAAAAGTTTGTTGACAAATTATCTTCATCATCCAGTTCATGATGAAATCGTTAATACTTTTGGTTGCAGTAATAGGCTTAATGTCAGTAATATTTAATTAAATCTGTGACTTCCAAGCCAGGCGAAATGTCATTTATGAAATTAAATTAAACTATTTTTGCAAAAAAGTACAACACCACTAAGCGTAGTAGAATATATTTTTTTTTATTTTGGAGCATGTTGGTTAAGCCTACGATCGACTTCAGCCAACGCCACCAGGTGGCGTTGCTTCAGCGCCAGAGCACGCTTGGTTTCGGTTCCGGTTTCGTGCGCGCTCCAAGTTTCGTTGCGAATATAAGACGAAATTGTACTTTCGTGGATGGGATTTTGGAAAAAAATGCCGTCTTATATTCGGGCCAATACGGTATGCCACTGGAGAAGAAATATTCAAAGTAGCAGACTACTATATCAGTGAGCGTAATTTGGAATGGCACAACTGCGTAAGCTTTTGCAGGGACGGAGCAGGAGCTATGACGGGAAAACTTAGGGGATTTACAATCAGGGCTTCTGAAAATACCCTAATATT
Source organism: Thereuonema tuberculata (assembly GCA_023159025.1). NCBI lineage: Eukaryota > Metazoa > Arthropoda > Chilopoda > Scutigeromorpha > Scutigeridae > Thereuonema > Thereuonema tuberculata. The sequence goes on from JAFIDM010006943.1 coordinate 76,128,911, forward strand.
AAAAATTAACATTGATTTTTACACAGGGAAGCACTGATGACGAAGTCTCTGCCTGATGAATTGTCAACGTAAATGAATAGTTTGATCAAACTCAGGAAAAATTAGATAAACTTAAATAATCAAGGAAATAGCAATGCGAACATTTAACACACACACATAAAAGAAAATAAAAAAAGATTTATTTCTGTCCTACAAAAAGTCGTCAAAATTGTCAATTACATCAAGTCGCGACCGCTGAACTCTCGTCTGTTTAATGCAGTGTGTCAGGAAATGGCAGTAGATCATCAGTCACTTCTGTTTCGTACAGAGGTACGATGGCTTTCTCGCGGAAAAGTACTTCTCGGATTTACGAGCTAAAAAATGAGACCCAGACGTTTTTAGAGACCCAGGGTTCAGATTTTGCTTCTCTGTTTAAAAAAGAAGAATGGGTAGCAAAACTTGCATATCTGGCGGACATATTCGCTAATTTAAATGAGCTCAACAAAAAAATGCAAGGAAGGAATTCTAATATTTTAACGTCATCGGACAAGATTGAAAGCTTTCGCGCTAAGTTGATGTTATGGATCAGTCACGCTACCAATGGTAGTAATGAAATGTTTCCAAATGTCATGGCTACCGATTCAGAAAAAAAGGGCAGGCTTTGATAATGAAACACTTGGAGCTATTAGCAGAAAAAATGAACTCTTATTTTTCTAAGTGTGACCTGCAACTTATAGACTGGATACGAAATCCTTTCTCAGATAGCATTTCCATTGGACACTTACCGATAAACGAGCAGGAAGATTTCATGGAGCTAAAACTGATCGGACATTAAAAACTAAAATTTTCCGAAACAGAGCTAATACATTTTTGACTACATATAAAAAATTAGTATCCACTGATTTCAAAGCGTGCTATTGCAATTTTCTTACCATTAGCCACGACCTACTTATGCGAGTTGGGGTTTTCAACTCTCACTACGACAAAATCAAAAAAAAAAGAGAACGCCTGAGGACGATCGACGAAGACATGAGAGCAGCCTTATCAATGATTGCTCCAAATTTTGATCGCCTGTGCTTAGTTAAATAGGCTGACATTTCTCATTAAACATCTTTTCATATTACATTGGCTTTAATAATAATTAAATATTAAATAAACATTGGTTGTTTTCGTTGGTGTACCTCTAAAATTTCTTGATTCTGTTTGTTCTGGTCTACCAATATTCCTACTATCATGACAAGTATTTTCAGATATACTTAGAAAAATCGATTTTTAATTTTCAGAAAACTTTTCCTTTCTTTGTCAGTATTTTTGAGTTTTTGTTTAATCTAGTTTAAGCCTTAATAATCTGTTGATTTTTTCCTTCTTATCTAATGATCATATTTTATCATATTTTATGAGTCATTTCAGAGAATTTATGTTCACTTCCTATTAGGTTTGCACGTTTTAAATTTTGCTTACATTTCAGTTCTCTTCCTCTAAAGAATCTTTCTTCCAATATCGTCGTAACTTTAATTTAAACACAAGAGTGGAGGATTGCAAGTTTTCTTAGCCAATAATGAGTGAACGTATTTTCCCCGAACATTCCTAACTGTCTAAAAGAATGGAACTTCCATTGGATTCTTAGAATTTGTTTTAGAAAAAGTAAAGAAAACTTAAGAGTTATAAATTTCACTGTTTTCCAATTATCTTTTATCAGACTGTAAAGATAAAAATAAAAACCATGAAATAATAAACTACAATTTAATATAGGTTAATTCTGAGAGATATATGAACGAGAGATAAACTACTTTTAGTTGAAATAAATGTATTATTTTTAGAACTTTTGTCTATACAGTTTCAGAAACTAGTATAATAAAAATATTTTTGTCTTTTTTTTCGGTGAATATTTGAAGGTGAAATTACAATATAGTGACTACTTAAAAAGAAATCTCAACTACTTCTTTTTAAGATAGGCTGTTTGCCATTTTCTTTAAATTTATTATGGAACCTTTTTATTATGAAAAAAGTCACATTTGATCAGAACTCTATAACCTATTTACTTCATGTTACTTGATTTTCTTTTCAGCAATTATGAAAAGAAATTAGTTCATTATTACTTTTCAGTTAGTACTGTAAACATTGATAATAGTAAAGTATTAAAGTGTGGCTTGATCACAATTGAGATCACAAAAATTTGGATATTGCAGCAAATTCCTAATATTTTTAATAATCCAGAATTGAAGCCAAAATTGTTATTTCTAAGATAATGCATTCGCGATAAGATTTTTTTTATTACTACTACTCCTACTACTACTATACTACTACTTCTATTACAACTATTACTACTACTTCTAGTTATATTATTATTACTACTACTACTACTACTAATAATAATACTTAATTCTACTATTGCCGTTCCATCATGGCCCAATGGTTCAGGCTGCATTTTCCCATGTGTCGGAACCTCGATTCGAATCCCGGCAGCGGCATGGATGTTTCATTTCCTTTTCTGTGTTTGTCGGCCTCTTCTGTACTTTCTCTTCAGGTGTGAAATCATTTCCATACTGGCTTACTGAGGACGAGAAAGGGAAACTCCCCTTAGGATTTTTCCTGATATTCTACGGAAAATCCTGAGTTCCATAGAATGAGTACATACTTTCTCGGAGATCGCATTCGAAGAAGAATACTACTAATAATAACCAAAACATTATGCAATTCCATAACACGTGTTCACAAACTGCAATCTATTCCGTATTTTTAAAGCCATTGCAGTATACTTTCATTCATTAGCATATCTGCTCATCCTCTTCTTATTGCAATGCTGACAGGTAACCGAACAAAAAAATATTTATTTACAGTAGGACATCTATGATTAAATACTCCAGACGGATTAGTCACATACCAAAGAAAAATTGGTTTCCGCACCCTGAGTCATCATCTCAGGAATCTGAGATATCTATTTCAACCTTATTAGGCTTATTATGCACTCTAGCCTGTTATATTAAATCTAGCTGATGAATCCAAAAAAGGCTGAAATAATGGTCCCATATTAGCTCACGTTGTGGAAACCAATTTTTCTTTTTTTTATGTATTTTTTTTAGTTATTTCTTACTTTTATTTGCTATCCTATCATATTATAATGAAACTCTAACCTTATCAATATTGTAAACCAAATGACACCTTTTGAAATTTCCTATATTTTGAATTCTGTTTTTATTTCTGCTACTTCAACAGACAAATTAAGGCACCGTAAAATAATAAAGCTAACTTTTTAGTCTTCAACTTCACTTTAATTAGTCTTCAATTTCCCTTAAATATGCATTAAACTAGTAAATAGAATGTAGTGACAAAGTGAATTAAAGTAGCTTTGTGTTCAAGATAACCCGTTTCTTGGGCACTTTAAGTTACCAGGATTGGTTGTGACTTGACTTGACGCCTCATCACCCATCGTGGGTAATGGCGACTTCCATGGAAATCCGACACCATTGTCTTCGGTCATGGGCAAGGGTTGTCAGGTGATGCAGCCACTCGCAATTGAATGTCTTACGGCTAAGGTTGAATGGGCGCATGATTAAATTTTCGGCCTTTTGCTTGAAGTGACGTAGAGTTGTTAGACGAACACCTCCTTTTGGCCGCTTCCAGGCCGGACCCGCTCTGCAAGCAGGGGGGATTGGTTATGATGCAATTTTCGAAACATCCATAGTGTTTTTATTTTGTTTTCTGTGATATTATGTTTTGTGGTGATTGGTTCTAAATGTATCATTAATTACATAATCCAAAGAAGGCATGAACTTTTTACAGCAAAATGATAAGCCTGTAGAAGCATCACTGGAAAGTAGCTGCAAGCGAGTCGTCTGCATGACCAACCGGGTTCTCCCAGGGGTACGATGGGCCTCTCTCGAAGTACTATCATTACTCATAAAATTTTCGAGGGTGTTGTCGGAGCATTACTGTTGGTAAACTGATGTTAATGCAACAGTCACGCGAAGCAGAATTGTATTTATTAGCAGAATTATATTTATTTGCATATTGAATGGGAAATTAGTTGCATACGGGGTTTCAGTCAAATTCTTTTTTGTCACATTTTACAATCTGAGAAAAAAAAAAAGCATTTGATTAAATTCTTTATGGATCAGCTTTAAGGATTTCCTTTCTGCAATTTAATTGAACCTTTAAATGATTCCAATTAGTCTACGCTTTTATAAAATAATTATGGTGATCTCAATGATTGAAACTATCAGTGAAATTTCCATTTAAAATATACAAAAATCAAATATTTCAGTGAACATTAACAAACTCTGAAATGCATGAGAATACCAGTAACTGATTAACTGTGTTTACAATGACTGTGTTTAAAATCTTCTGTCAGACAGAAACACAAATATTTTATATACACCCAAATCATTTGCAAGCATTTCACAAATTACATTTAAAATGTTTTACGGGCAAATCCGAATTGAAATTTTGTTCCAGCTTACATATTTCATATTTTACATTTCTTATAAATAATAAAAATCAAATAAGGTACCCTGCCCAAATAACGCCACCTTAACATTTAAATTACTGTAAGTCTGAAAATAAGGTGTATTGAAACGAAAATTACGACTAAGAAAGTTTAATCTTCTGTTTGAAGCATATCATAATGAAACATATGATAACTTTTACTGGAGAAGTATGAGAGCTCAAATAAAAAAAACTTTACAAACTGGCATTATTAGGAACACCTGGTAAAATTAACGCCACCTACTTTCTAATAACTTAACTTATTTAAAATTAAGAATTACTCCATCATTGTAAACATTACTTGTATAAAATTACAGTAAAAAGAAACTGAATTTGACTTTCTATAAGAAATAATAAAAAATTACTTGAAATTAACGCAGTCTTTCTAATCTGTAGCAAAAGAGGAAATGTAAAAATTAATTAATTTCGGCATTTTCCGATTATAAAAGCGAAATAATAAATAAGATAAAAATCTATATTTTCATGAAACATATTAGTAACTTATAAATGTCATACGTAGCCTAAAATCGTATATGTAGACCATTAATACCATCATGGCGTTAAAGTGCTACTGAGCACATGGATCACATGATACACTTGTTTATCTACAATTTCCGAATTTTAAATATAACAGTTAATTCACGTACATAGAAGAATCTACAAGAATCAAAAAAATATATAGTTTTATATAGTTAATCTTTGCTGAACATTAAAAAATCTATATTTTATCTTACGTTGATATAGTAGCAGCCTTTCAGAACCAGTCCTCGACACGAAAAGGTGGAAATATAATTTCACTCGAAAATGTTGGCGGTCTGCTAATAACTCACTTCAACACTAGGCGGCATGTCAATGCAAACTACTTTAGTGCAGTACCGCCATCTCTTATATTTATGAAGAATTAGATAGGTGGCGTTAAAGGTATACATGGCGTTATATGGCTGAGGTACCTTACTAAATTAATAAATAAAATTTAAAAAAAATCAAATTATATCGTATTGAAGTCCTACCATGTCAATCTCGGTGACCAAAATACACATTTTGAAATTTCCTATATTTCAAAGTTATTTTGAAACTATTTTTATTATCACAACTTCAAAAAGACAAATTAAAGTAATTTAAAACTTAAACAATTAAAATATCTTTTGCGTCATTAAATTTATAACATTTCATAGCAATTTTTTCTTACATGTGCATTAAAGTTATGAATAAAAAGAATATTTACGAATATTCATGAATTATGAATAATGACGTGGTGAGTTAAAGTTGTCTTGGGATAAAGTTGGTCCGTCCTTTGGGCACTTTGAGTTGCAACGGTTGGTTGTGATGCGATTTTCGAAACTTCCATGACTATTTTATTTTTATTTTTTGTAATCGTTTCTTTTCTATGGTGATGGATTCTAAATAATATCATTAATATTACGATCCAAAGAAACTTGCAGTAATAAAATGATAAAAATAGCAGAAACTTTGAAGGAACTTAAAACTTACTTTTCTTAAAATATTTTTTCTTATAAAGTAATTTTTTAAGATTGAAAACGACAAATAAAATATTAAGAAATTGAATATTAAAGTTCTACGCAATTTTTTCTATCTCCTGAATAATATACAAAAAATATAAATTCCTTTTTAATTAAATTCATATTTAGACATTTTATGAAAGTGTCTAAATCGGATTTATTTTAATCACTGGAAATTATGTGTAATGGATTAGCTGAAAGAATTAATATTCAATTGGAAAGACAGTGAATTATTAATAAAAATAGTCATCTATTTAATCTTCATTTTGGGAGGGAGAAAACTTGTTCTAACCGTGCTTGCCACGTCGGTAAAAATGTTACTGTATGTTTGAATTGAGAAAATCTTACCTCAACAATTTTCTAACGTATTTCAAACCTGAGACAATTCCAAGAGAAGTCAAAAATAATCGAGGGAAATAAAAAACAAAAGAACAACGCAACAATCACGTTCAAATAAAGAAGAGA
>JAFIDM010006943.1:76136830-76147717 GCA_023159025.1 Thereuonema tuberculata
TTTTAATTTTAAAGTGATTACCTATTTAACATTTTAATAACTATTAACTTTAATTTCAGAGAAATAGATTAAACTTCTCGGTCCTATACCACAGGTATGCAGTTTTATAAGCATACCTAATGGGACTGATAAACATTTAAAAAAAAAAAGTATTAATGGACCTTTCTATGACAATTATGGACCTTTCCCTTAATTCAGAAAGTAGGCAAGCAGAAAAATTCCATTGTGGGAAGTGTTTGACGAAATGGTAATCTGTTCGAACCAGTGGGTAATTTCTTCAAGTAAAACGTAGCTGTTAAACCTTTCTTCGTGTTCCAGGCTGTAAAAGCAGTAGAATAGCTAGAAAATAATTCACTGGGATCTTTCCTGCTATCTGTCCTCATTATTTGGTGGAAAGCCATTATTTCATCATTATTCCGAAATGGAAAAATGTGTTTTCCAAACGAAACATCTAGGAAAGGGTTCCACCTCAACCAACCTAATCTTGTGTTAATTAAAGGAATTTTTTTTTTTCCCTTCGGTACACAATGAAAACTGAGTCAATAAACACTGGCGGGGAGATAACACCAAAATGGTGAATAGATAACAGGAAACGCCCATTAAGTATTTACTTTGTATTGGATTTTTATTTTTCCTGACAAAATAAATTATATGAGTAAATTATCAATTTCAACTTGATGGCGGGAAATGAAAAGTCAATTGAATGTTATTGTATCTTTCACAATGCTTCTAAAAATTACTATAAGAAGGAATCCTAATCAAGAATTCTTAAATGTATTACGACAGATTTTCAATTAGGATAAAATATCCTCAGAAATTTAAACGTTATTTAGAAACAGATTTAGTTCTACGGAGGGTTGTTTACAATCTATGGTGACGATTTGGATTCGGGTCTATTTCCCAGAAATTCCCTTTCTCCACAACGATCATGCACTATTTGATGGCCATGAGATACTGCTATCGCTCTGCAGCGCAGTTTCCATTGCAGGAGACTACTGCGAAGAACGGGAAGACTTATACATTGCCACTCCTGCTGACAACATTTCCAGAGTCCATCCAATGAACGAGGACGTCGTCTTCCCAAGGCTCGTTTTAATAGTCCAAATGCGCAAAAATCCATGGGCGATGCGTCGGGAGACTTTACTGGTATCTCGTTAAACTGTATAGTCTGGATTCCCGTTTGATGTTCCATTCGTGTCAGAAAATTCTGGGTCGATTTGGACGTATGGCTGGACGCCTTGTGTTGGTGGAGACGGACCTTGGAAACGTCGTTTCCGTAAAGAGCAGGTAGTTCCTGTGTGTAAATTGGTGTCAGTACGGGATCCTGATAGTACGCAGAATTCACCTTTATATTTTGAGCCACCCTCCGCATCTGTAGCTTGCCTTGATAGGAATAACCCGCAACGATCATGAATCCCTTCGAAAAAGTTTCACGACATTCTCTGTACCAATTTGGAAACGATTTGGCTCCCACTGGGCGATAGAAAATCGCCCTTGTTTTATTGCAATCGAACAGATAAACATATGCTTCGTCTAATGTGGCCACATACTTCCATTTATCCCCAGCGAGATGTCTTTCATACAGTTTTCTGCAATTTGTCTTACGTTCTGAAATATGCTTTGGTAAGAGCTTCTGAACCTTGCTTTTATGTCTCTTTTGAAGTCCCAAATCTTTATGGATAATCTTGTTTACGGTATGAAGAGATGTTCCTACCTTCGCACCAATGGTCCTTTGGGTCGCTGGATTGTTCCCCGTCACCATTTTCTTGACTTTCTGAATGACAGTCTTTGTGCGACTTATAGGTGTCCTTGGATTTGCTTGCTTTTCAGTCCCGGAGATCTGTCCTGTACGGGCCAAACCAACACCAGCCAACACATTATGAACCCCTTTCTTCAAAATAGTGAAACCTCTTTTTCTACATGCCGTAATTATTGCGGAATAACTAAATTTCGCGTCGGAAAGGGCTGTAACGTACCCTTCCCGAAACTATGACACTTTCGGCGGCATTTCTCCGAACAAACTAATCCGCACTCCTCCACACTAATCTTTACGTACTCACCTGTACGGAAAACTAGCGGAAAGACCCGTTCTTCGCTCGGGTTACAAAAAACAAATTTCCAAATGTGGATGATAAAGAAATTGCAATTGCGAGATCATTTCGAAACTTTCCCGGTTGGTAGAAAAACAAAACAAAAAACAACAACAACTCAAAAGGTCTGATCTCATTACAAATCTATAGCTATCCCGAATCCCTCGTAGAAGTATCTTTGAATCATGATTGCTCATCCACTCACCGTCCTCCCAGTGTACACTCCAAATTCCATGTTATTTGAATTTTGTAAGTCGACATTCGTAGATATGAAAATAATATAGAGATAGGAAAATATAAGATTTCCCACCCCTTTCTCTGTCCCATTTATACCCCTAGTTCAAGATTATTCGAATTTTGTAACATTATAATCCTATCGCCTCCGACCTCTTCTAGTTCGTAAAAATTCATCTGATTATTATTATTATTGTTTATGTCGCTATTATGTTCATTATTATTCATTATGTCGCTATTATGCACAACCATAGTTTAGCTCAATTGTTGCACAACAATAGTTTCGTGCCAATTGTTGCACAACACTCTGGGTGTAGTTGCCATTGTCGCCGAGCTCCAATTGTTGCATAACAATATTTGTGTGGAATTCACTCCTTTTCAACCCCTGGGGGTGGTGTTTCCAGGTTCTAAGGTAGCCTATCTTTTCCGCAGGGTCGTAAAGAGTAATTCTGCAAAGTTTGGTCCAGATAGGTCAAAGGGCCCAGAAGTGTATAAAGGACAAAGAAAGAAAGATACATTCATTTTTATATATAAAGATAAAATCACAATGATGTTGAAATGAGTTTAAAATTTTAATGGCACATTTATAAATGATATACGTATCTCCTCCACAAGTATTGTGTATGTAAACTTGATGCAAGAGCAGAGATTGAACAGCAACTTCATCCTGAAATTCCATGTCTCTTTTTTTGTAATGTGAGTTACTAAACGTTCCAACTTGTATTACTTACTCCATTTCAAAAAAATATAAACATTTGGCATACCTGAAATGCATTAAGGATGGATATGATAAAAATATTTTTATGTTTTTCATTTCTTAATAGTTTTAGTTTAATACAATATTCTTATAATTATAAGTCAAAGTAAAACGTTAGTTACTGTGGACATGCCCATTTCCTTTGCCGTATGTTCAACTTCTAGAAATTCCCGTTATTTGATGGAATTAACTTAAATAATTCCGGATGCAGATATAACTGTTGGTCTAATGTGAACTCCTCTGTGTTTCTCCTTTATTTCAATGGCTAACTATTTATACTTATTATCTTGGTGGTATATAATTTATTAAGGTTGTGACTCATTGGCACAGCTATATCAATCAGTGTGGCTTCCTTTATTTCATTATCTACGAGAATGATATCAAATTTATTCACTTCAATCTACTTGTCTATGAGAACCTATCCCAGTAGATTTGGTGTTTGTTACTGTCAGGAATATCCTTATAATTAAATATAATTATTAAAATGCTTAATGTGAAATTTATTTTTTATTTTGAAAATCAAAATTCTTGGGAAATTAAAACCGACAATCAATTGGTGACTAAACACGAAAATTTGCAACTAAGAATGGCAAAATTATTTTCCTTATTAAAAAAAATGATTTTCTCTAGGAGCGTCCCAATTTCTTCAGATGAAACATACCTTCAATTGCTAAATAAAAGTGCGTTTGATCCATAACTGAATGGGAGCAAAACATTCATTTCCTATCATTTGATCAGGATTATTATTAGACTCATCATCATTAGAATCACCACTCGATAGAGGGTGCAACAGTTTCATGAAAAGGTGTATTACTGATACAGATTGTAAATAAAGACTATTTTACAAGAAAACGTTCAATTAAAAAAATTAATGCTACAATTCAAAAATATATCATGAAATGAATAAAGATTGTAGAAGGATTACATACATTATTAGGGATTTAGGAAATTAGATGATATTGGCAATAAAGAAAAGAATGTGAGAAATCACTGTTCAGTCTCTTATTTGGAAAATTTTAATTTTAATTTTAAAATATTAAAATAAATATTTATTTATTTCAAGATTCGTTTCAAATATATAAGATAATCAGTTCATGTTGATATGCAAAGCTGCTATTAGAAGATGTATGACCTATAATTTTTTATTTTTTTTTTGCAGCGATGCTTCCACTTCACACGAATAGATCTTACTTGAGCTTTATTGATCGCTCGACAACTGTGCGGGCTTTCTCTCAATTTTCTTTGAGATTGGTTTATTTCTGCTGCTTGAGTTCAAAGGTCCAGATGATGATCTCGTGATCTAACCAAGCGAAAAGACAAATTACTTGGAAATGTGACCAGAATTTCAGTAAAAAGAAAACATTCTTCAGTTTTGCTTCATACTCCTCTTTATAAAACACCAAACCGCTTTTTTTATTCTGTTTCTCTTTAAATATTATTTAAATATGTCGATTAACAATTTGTCTGTTTTTAATTGATTAATGATTCATTATTGAGTAGCTTTTTTTGTTAGAATAATCTGCAGCATAGTTTGGAAGAAATACGAAGTCTAGAAAATTTCTTTTTTGTACAATAACTTTTTTCTGCAAGCGTGTACTATATAAATGTTTGAAAGGGTAATTTTATTAATTAAATTTATGTATCTTAGCAATATTAATACTAAATTAAAATTAAATTAAAGGATGCCACCACAGGCCTATGGAGGCCCAAGGGCTCGCGGGAGGTAAGGTCCCGGCGTTACTTGACCAACGGGACTAGGTTGAGGTCGGGAGGTCAGCCCGACGCCCGCCCGCCTTTAACTCCCGGGAAAGAAACCCGGTACCCATTCTACAGAGGGCTGGGTAGGCCCTAGGACCCGTTTGGAGGAGAATGGAGCGTGGAAAAATTCCCGTCTCCGCCGAGACCGGGAATCGAACCCGCGGCCTCCAACCCGCAGCCAAGCGCCTTACCCACTCGGCTACCGGGCCCAATATTAATACTAATAACCGTAAATATTCAACGAAAATCAGGAATTACAGCTTTTGAAGATTTTGTAAGTTTACAAGAAAGTTTAAACCTTTCAGAACTATGAAAGTAAAATGATAATTATTTATTCAACTTTTCATTAATTCTTTTTTAAAATTTAGTTATCGCATTTTTTAATTTAAATAGTTCAGTATCTTCATATCCATTTAAATACTCTTTAATAATTTAATCCTATTCTTACATAAAAGTCTGAGTATATAATAATACGTAAATCAGAGTACAGAAAAGAAAAGAAACACACATGAAAGAAATATATATACAGTAGAGTCCCGATTATCCGAGTTAATGTGGCCCAAGACTAACTCGGATAACTGAAAAACTCGATTAAAGCCAAAATTCTTTTAGTCCATCTGTATGGGAGATTTTCATTTGTTGATTTTCATCGTCACTTTCTTCATCATCATCGCTAGATTCATTTTCCTTATTGACGATATTGACGATCATTTCATCTGCATTGTCTTGTTGTTCGTCAGCGTTTATCCAGTCAGGTATATCCTCTTCGTTGATTGGTGAGATCAAGTTCAGAATTTTTTTCGGTAGTTTTAAATATGGAAAATGTAGAACCCCCCAAAAAAAAAATCCTAGAAATATTTGATATCTCGGTTAAAGCGGAAACTCGGATAATCGGGGCACGGATAATCGGGGTTTTATAGTAGATTGAAATTTAGATCGTAAATGTCAAATCCCGGATTCTTACATTGAAAACAGTAATCTCGTCATCAGTAATGAAATTTAGCTATAATTTATATTCATCAATTTGTATTTGAATTTGTTTTTATTTAATTCTTGAAAAAAAATGTAAATAACATTATTCTAATACACAAAGATAATCGAAATAGTTAAAGTAAGTATTATATTAAAGGTTTAAGTAATATTTAAACTTTACACAATTAAACACAACTAAACACAACTTTTAGAGGAATTCACAATACAGCAAATTAGACTCTGGGGTATTTCCCACATAATAAAAAAGAGATAGATGAAGCCTTTCGCATCCTATTCGAAAGTTCTCGTCTATCTCTTTTATGATGTGGGAAATACCCCACAGTCTAATTTGCAGTAACTTCGCCCACAGTCACATTCACAATACAAATGGAAAAATGTTCTGAAGTTTTTAATTTTAAGTTTAAGATCCGTTTAACTAAACAAAATGAAATAAAAAATAAAATAATGCCATTTTTTCTAAATATTAAAAAAAAAAATCAATCATGAAATGAAGATATCATTCCATCTGTTCATTTCCATAAATAAGGGACTTATAATAGTTCAGAGAAATAATAGTTTAGAGAAATGATTTAACATTGTTTATCCTAAATATTTAGCAGAATAGACAATTATTCTTAAACTATTTATAATCTCCAAAATTTTCCCTCTAAAATGCTTTTCATTTTCCTTTACAAAATTTCTTTTCTGAAACGAATTTGTAGAAGCAATAAAAAAAAATGCTTTAAACCAACTTAACACAAACGCTACCATGCAGATATAAAAATAAAATTACGTCATTTCTTTTAATTTCCAACTATGTGAAATTTCTAAAAAGTTACTGGTTAGTTTTTTAAGTATAAAGTGAACATCTGTCCAAACTTTTGAATTGGCGAAATTATGATATCCGTTTGATCAATACACTAACGGTAAAGTTCGACCTTGGATATAATGTTGAGATTATTCAAAATACATGGATAGTATTAAATAAAATAAAACTGAAAATAGATTTTCGAAGTTGATCCGAATAATGAGGACCTCATCCAAACACACTTGATTAATGTAATACTCTACGATTGAAAAATGAATTGCGTATGCGTAGTTCATTGTTTGAATGTCATTAAACCGGATATTCTGACATCCAGTTGCTTAGTACTCCATGTATTCAGACAGATTTCGAGTGGGTCGTCCGCGAGGCATTGTTATCATAATTTTAATTGTAATTTCGTCAATATGAGGATAAAACTAACATTTTCCCTTATTTTTCATTTGCTGTTCGTTGTAAATGTATTTAATGATTTCTTATTTTCCCCAAGATTAGGTTAATTTGTAAAATTTTTCTATATCAACATCCTTCAGGGCGTCATATCTCAACTTCTCACCTAAAGCTAATCGGAACGCACGATTCGCTCGGGTGCTGTTGTTTGCGCCAACAGCTTGAGCTCATACTAAGTTAAATATTTCTCCCACTTATTTCATGGGAGATGATTAGAAAAATATCTAACTTAGTATCATCTCAAGCTATTGGCGCGAAACGCCAACAGCGCTCCAGTGAATCGTATGTGGCGATTATCTGTAGGTTAGATAACTAGAGATATATCGCCATCTAGGACTTTTTTATTGAAAAATTTTAAAAATTACCTTACCTCGGTTAAAATAGGAAATTACTAAATATATTTACAATGGGTAGATATCACGAGTAACTTATAAATAATAAGGGAAAATATTACATTTTACATCAACGAAATTACGATTATAATTATGATAATAATGCCTCGGCGACGCCTCAAAATTAAAGAAATTATGATTATAATTATGTTAACAATGCCTGGCAAACTCCTTTGATTTTACGGATATAAAATAGAAAATTATCGAATAATTTTTTGTTGTTTAATTTTTGTTCTGTAATTTTTCGATTGAAAATTTACAATATTTTATTTACAAATATTATTTAAAGTTATCCAGGCCTAACTGGGTAAATTCGAGATTATCTAGGTAAAAGCGATTAGGAGATAAATTACTTTTGATTTCGGGCATTACCCACGACATTACCCAGTACACCAATGTTCCGCAAAGTGTGTGCCGTGGAAAAATGTCAAGTTTTGGAAAGATAATACATCTACACTTAGCTGAGAGTTATGCGAGTGAGACGCTTCGTTGCGCGAGGACCGGGACAGCCTCATCCGCACCGCGCGCATGCGCATGCCAATGTGACATTGTGACGCTACGTCCGCTTAGTCGTCGTTGTCGCACTCTTTTGTAAACAAAAACAAATCGTTATTCGCCAGTAACTAGCCGCTAGTTTGTGATTGTGTCGTAGCGAACGTAATTGACTTTTTAATTACAAATAAAAGAGCCCATAATACGTGTATGTAATGGATAAATTCATTGAACGTACCACAAGTTTGTCAAGTGAAACTAATGATTCCCAAGAAGAAGCAGAGTCAACGAAGAAAAAAAACCTAAGCTTGTTAATCGAAAATATGATGAGAGCTGTGTAAGTTATGGCTTTACATATTGCGGAGACGAATCATTCCCAATCCCAAAATGTCTTGTTTGTGAGAAACTTTGGGTAATAATTCGATGGTGCCCAGAAAACTTTTACGACATTTAACTACTAAACACCCATCGGAGGCTCAAAAAGACAAAGCCTTTTTTCAACGTTTCAAAGACCAGTCTAAGAAACAGGTAACTCTCATGAGTTCGTCTTTCAAAACATCAAACAAAGCGCAAAAAAGCAAGCTACGTGATCGCTAATAATGCTAGTTAAACCAAAAGCCTCATTCTCTCACTGAAACTTTAATTTTACCTGTCTGCAAAGATGTTGTAAAGAATATGATTAGCCAAGAAGCCGCTAAGGAAATTTGTAAAAAAATATCTGCATCAGCAGATACGATCTCATGTCGCTTTAAAGATATTTCTAGCGACATTGAATCAACGTTAATTGAAATATTAAGGCTTAGTGGAGGTTTTTGCGCTACAAGTCGAGGAGTCTACTGATATCAGTGGTCACTCGTATCTCATCTCAAATGGATATGAAATGAAAGAGGACTTTTTATTTTGCCTGCCATTACCTGGTTACCGTATTAGCCCGAATGTAAGACGGCTCGAATATAAAGTAGCAGACTACTATATCAGTGAGCGTAATTTGGAATGGCACAACTGCGTAAGCTTTTGCAGAGACGGAGCAGGAGCTATGACGGGAAAACTTAGGGGATTTACAATCAGGGCTTCTGAAAATACCCTAATATTAAAAATTAACATTGATTTTTACACAGGGAAGCACTGATGACGAAGTCTCTGCCTGATGAATTGTCAACGTAAATGAATAGTTTGATCAAACTCAGGAAAAATTAGATAAACTTAAATAATCAAGGAAATAGCAATGCGAACATTTAACACACACACATAAAAGAAAATAAAAAAAGATTTATTTCTGTCCTACAAAAAGTCGTCAAAATTGTCAATTACATCAAGTCGTGACCGCTGAACTCTCGTCTGTTTAATGCAGTGTGTCAGGAAATGGCAGTAGATCATCAGTCACTTCTGTTTCGTACAGAAGTACGATGGCTTTCTCGCGGAAAAGTACTTCTCGGATTTACGAGCTAAAAAATGAGACTCAGACGTTTTTAGAGACCCAGGGTTCAGATTTTCCTTCTCTGTTTAAAAAAGAAGAATGGGTAGCAAAACTTGCATATCTGGCGGACATATTCGCTAATTTAAATGAGCTCAACAAAAAAATGCAAGGAAGGAATTCTAATATTTTAACGTCATCGGACAAGATTGAAAGCTTTCGCGCTAAGTTGATGTTATGGATCAGTCACTCTACCAATGGTAGTAATGAAATGTTCCTAAATGTCATGACTACCGATTCAGAAAAAAAGGGCAGGCTTTGATAATGAAACACTTGGAGCTATTAGCAGAAAAAATGAACTCTTATTTTTCTAAGTGTGACCTGCAACTTATAGACTGGATACGAAATCCTTTCTCAGATAGCATTTCCATTGGACACTTACCGATAAACGAGCAGGAAGATTTCATGGAGCTAAAACTGATCGGACATTAAAAACTAAAATTTTCCGAAACAGAGCTAATACATTTTTGACTACATATAAAAAATTAGTATCCACTGATTTCAAAGCGTGCTATTGCAATTTTCTTACCATTAGCCACGACCTACTTATGCGAGTTGGGGTTTTCAACTCTCACTACGACAAAATCAAAAAAAAAAGAGAACGCCTGAGGACGATCGACGAAGACATGAAAGCAGCCTTATCAATGATTGCTCCAAATTTTGATCGCCTGTGCTCAGTTAAATAGGCTGACATTTCTCATTAAACATCTTTTCATATTACATTGGCTTTAATAATAATTAAATATTAAATAAACATTGGTTGTTTTCGTTGGTGTACCTCTAAAATTTCTTGATTCTGTTTGTTCTGGTCTACCAATATTCCTACTATCATGACAAGTATTTTCAGATATACTTAGAAAAATCGATTTTTAATTTTCAGAAAACTTTTCCTTTCTTTGTCAGTATTTTTGAGTTTTTGTTTAATCTAGTTTAAGCCTTAATAATCTGTTGATTTTTTCCTTCTTATCTAATGATCATATTTTATCATATTTTCTGAGTCATTTCAGAGAATTTATGTTCACTTCCTATTAGGTTTGCACGTTTTAAATTTTGCTTACATTTCAGTTCTCTTCCTCTAAAGAATCTTTCTTCCAATATCGTCGTAACTTTAATTTAAACACAAAAGTGGAGGATTGCAAGTTTTCTTAGCCAATAATGAGTGAACGTATTTTTCCCCGAACATTCCTAACTGTCTAATAGAATGGAACTTCCATTGGATTCTTAGAATTTGTTTTAGAAACAGTAAAGAAAACTTAAGAGTTATAAATTTCACTGTTTTCCAATTATCTTTTATCAGACTGTAAAGATAAAAATAAAAACCATGAAATAATAAACTACAATTTAATATAGGTTAATTCTGAGAGATATATGAACGAGAGATAAACTACTTTTAGTTGAAATAAATGTATTATTTTTAGAACTTTTGTCTATACAGTTTCAGAAAC
>JAFIDM010006943.1:76162717-76184568 GCA_023159025.1 Thereuonema tuberculata
AAAACACACTTATTTTTATTTTATTTTATTTTTATCTTAATTTTTTTCACCTATTCTGGGCAGTATTTAATATATCCTTTTCCTTTAAGTCTTTTTTTCCTTCAATGCATATTTAATTAATATATTTGATAGCTGAAGATTTTAAAACATTATTTCAGTTTCATATTTAATTAATGATTAATACTGTCTTTGCCAAAAAAAGGAATTTTCTAGTCCTACGTAAAAAAGGGCTTTTAAGACCTCTTCTATAATATTTTTTTTTTTTTTTTGTAAATAGTGTATTTTTGTCACTTAAACATTAGAAAATGTCGCAGTTCCAGCGGTAAATCAGAAACTTTTAATTACCCATAATTAAAGCTCGAATTCTGCGAAACAGAAAGGAAAATTTGAAATTTCTTTTCTTATATTTCTTAAATGCATTTTTAATTGAGACTTACACAAATGAAAATTGCGTGGCTTTCTCTTGATGAAATAGAAATCAAAATTACAAATTAAAACTTAAAAATAATTTTCTAAATTTAAAAATTAAAGTTGTAAATTGATATTAATTAATAACAATGAAACATTATTGAAATAATTATTTAATTCAATTAGTTACGCCTATTCATCAATTATTGCCCGTCAAATGAGAGAAAAATGGATCACGCCCATTTTCAGAGGTGTTTTGCTTAGCGATATGTGTCTAGTTTCTTCTCCTGTAGTCTCCCTGCTGTCCCTTAGAGGGCATCGTGCTTCCGTTTTATTCTTTAAATTCCTTTATTTCCTTTTTTTTATTCATTTTTGATTCTTCATTTTAAATGAAATTCTTAATTTATTACTGAGGATGTTGAAGCTACGAGCTCAATATATTGAAGTGAAGTTATGAATAGAAGTGTTATTTTAAATGAAATTTAAAATTACACTGCCGCCGACAGTTGAAATTCCTATGCCTGTTGTATCAGCAGTAGCTTTCTAGAGTTTTGTTCTATTTTCTTCGCCTGCAGAAGTCTTCAAGTGCACGGACTCATTGTTTATAATCTGCCGTGCTTGGTTGTGGATTAGTTTGCAAGAAACGCCATGGAAAACTAATGTATGTTGACGTTTAGTTTCCGAATCCAACCATGAATCAATAGCTGACGCCATGTTTAACAAGTCTCATGAGAGAGGGCGGGACTTATGAACACACTTACCGAGTAGTACTTCTCTCTGATTGGTGGTTCTTCTCTCCTTTGACAGACTGTAATGAAAATTCTTTAGTCTTCTCTTCGTTTGCATTGTTTGTAAGGAAATATTAATGTAAGTAAACAATACAAGAATTCATATTTCACTCCGAAGTAGCATTAAAAAGAGAATGAATCGAGAAAAGTTTGCCATCTGTCCCTGAAAATGAGATGCTTTGGAAGGATTTTGGCCAAAACATAAAAATCAAAAAAAAAAAAGTAAAAATAAAAGAAACAAATAAGACATTAAAAACTAGCTAAAAGGCTTCTCCGTTAAGGAGATTTTTATAAAATATTAATCCCATCCTATCTTTTTCTTTCAAAGGTTTCAAAGGTCAAAAAATCAGAATGAAGTCGAAAGAAATAACATGTAGGTCAATAACTTATCTTTTATTTTTTTTAGATGCTTTAATTATTTGGAGGACATAGTAAGTTAATTATTTGTTCTGCTAAAAGACGCCTGGTTGAAACATTCATGATCAAAGGCATTCCCTAATGAAAGCATTTATATAATTAGAGCTCTTCAATTAATAATGTTCTGAAAACCAAATAAAGGGAGAAACGTGTAACGTATTCTGCGTACTATAACATTAACGAGTAATCAGAAAACTTAAATGGATGGTAAACAAAGCCCTTTAATTTCATCAGTCCAAAAATTAAACGTTGAATGAATAGAATGGTTCTTCCTTGTCATCAGTAATCCTACTTGGAATTATTATACAACCTCCCTTAATAAGCAAATATTACTAAAATGAAGCTTAAATTAATGCTTAGCATAAACAGTATAAAGTTTCATTTTCTGAAAAAAAGAATAATTAAATCTGCCTATTGTGAGGTCCGATTACTTTTATCAAATTTAATATTGCTTAAATTAATGGAATAGATGAAAGGATTAATGTTCATTGTTGAAGACAATGATAGAAGTTAATGATTAGATTCCAAAGCTTTCCAGTCTAAATTTTGGTCAAAGTTTCGCTCAAATTTCTAGAGCAGGGCCCATTCGGAAAAAACAATTAAGTCTAAACGTTACATTACCTCTTAACCTCAAATTATTAGTTAATTATATATTAATTAATTATAGTATATTTTTAATATAGTCACTGATCGAGTGACTCAAAAGTTATTAATTGGCGACTCGCATACTGTTCAGGCACTTTTGGTGAAATCGACGGCTTGCCATGAGGTTGATATTTTGGGTGAGAAGTTCACCTGACATTGTTAATTACTTTAATCAACGACATCCTGGTAGAGACCTTCTGAATATGTGACAGTTGTATAATTACAGCAAAAGTTTCGAAACACAGAATCAGTCGATGATTGGTGAGGATTTGGACGCCCCAGAACTGCCACTATAGAAGAAACAGTCACAACAGTATTTGTTTCATTTCCAAAATCCCATAGTTCACTCTGATTATCACAAGACTACTCAGTAGTAAATGACCAATCGTTCATATCTTTGCTTGGTCAGAAATAGCTCCCTTATAAATTTCAGCTTCAACATCATTTCAATAAAAATTATCGGTCGTCAAGTTGAGTTCTGTGAATGGTGTTAGGACAATTACAGCGGATCTTTCCTTTGAAAAGAAAAATCCTTCACAGTGATGAGGCTAATTTGTATGTTAATAGGCAAAACATGAGATATCGATCATCTGAGAACCTATATTGGACAGATTCCAGATTGGTGCCGATAATCTTAAGTTGTGTCTTTCGTTGGGAACGCGAAGTGTTATTCCACATTTCATTGACGGAACTTTAAAATGTCGAAGCCTATTGGAATTATTACGTCAACATATTTTTCTGTCATTCCTTACGAAGGATGTAATTTTCCAGAGTTTCTTCTACAGGGATACCTAAATGCCAAGTTTCATTGCTAGACTCAAGTAGGGTTTTTAAAGCTTTCTTACCGAGGTTCTTAATGAAGTCTGGGAATGTATCATCTGGCCCGCTGCTTTTAAAGTGTGGATAGCTTGTCTCAATTCGGTTATGTTAAAGTCACTGTTCATATAATAAAATTTTCAAATGCATGTAGAGGCATTTGTGGCACAGGAGTCTTCTAGCGACGCGGAAAATTTTCTGGGCAGTTCAGAAGTGTGGCAGAAGAGGTCTGCTATTTTCTCATTACAAGTAATTGTGGGAGCTCCACGGACTATTGGATGAACCCTATGTGAATTTCCATCATCTGTAGTCAACACTAGCCGCGAATTTGTGGAAAGCTTGCCGCTTTCTTCGCATAATTTCACGTTGGAGGATGGCTTGTACTTTCCGGAGGTGGGCACAGTCAACTAGGGTTTGGTTTCTCTGTGCGGTTTTTCTGTCTACATTACGTTCTTCTATTAGTTTGCGAGTTTACTAGTGCAGAAAGGAGAGTACTGCTTAACTTGTCCTTACGTTATGTATTTCATGGCCGCCACCATAATGGTCTTAGTGATGTTGTCAAAAGTTCGGATAGGGTTGCCAACAATAAGATGTGGAGTAATAGTAATAGTTTAAAGATAAGTATGTATGCCGTGAAAATCCGTGATATTGATAATCTAAAGGAAAGCATATTTGCTGCTTGCAATGCTATTACACCTGATACGTTGCAAAATGTTCAACGTTCTATGGAGAGCTAATATTTGTGCCAACAGGAACATGTACAATATATTGAACAGATGCTTTTATTGACAGGTAAGTGAATAACTTTTAACGGTTAAAGATAGACTGAAAAAAAATTCGCAATTGCATTTCTCGTAAAATTATAGCCTAATTCGATGTATTGCTTGACCCCATTCCCATTTAAAATTTTGAGTTGATGGGAACGGTCGGGTTGAGACATACCAGGATGGTTCCCCTAGACCTAACATGGTTTGCATGATGAAAAATTTTAATCAGAACTCCTTCTTTCATTTTGTAGA
Organism: Thereuonema tuberculata; assembly: GCA_023159025.1. Taxonomy (NCBI): domain Eukaryota; kingdom Metazoa; phylum Arthropoda; class Chilopoda; order Scutigeromorpha; family Scutigeridae; genus Thereuonema; species Thereuonema tuberculata. Next base: position 76,166,811 of record JAFIDM010006943.1, read on the forward strand.
GATGTTAGGTGACAAAATACCTTAGCCTATATATTACTTGGTGTTATAATCACCTTACATAGCAGATTAAGAATATTTCTTATTTCTATTTAAATAATTTCTATTCTTTATTATTCTACTATTAAGAACTTCAAGAAAGGCTTAGTGGGCGATAAAATGATTTGTACTAATTGGGATTTAGCTTTAACCACATTTTTAATTTTTTCTATTTAAAGCCTTTCATTTTAGTATTGAATATTGTAGTGTCTGTCTATTTTTTCAGAGACTCTATATTAGATGGGTCCAGGACAGATTTTATTCTATTTTCGATTACCCATCTCGTTTTTACTCATTCAGGCGCTCCTTGCTTTATTTCATCATTTAGTTTAACTTAATCATTTCACCTTTAGATTGTTTGAGAATTCCGAATTAAATAGCATTCTCAAAAGCAGTAGTAGGCTCCCATTTTATTTCTTTCAATATCCTTTCTAATCAGATGATTAAGTAGTGTTCTTAATGTCGCCTAGATTTCTGTAGAAATTATGAGTAAAAAGCGATGTTTTATCACTTTGCCATTTCTGTTTGTAACTTAAAGGTATTGCAATTTTTATTTTATTTTGATATAATTAAAAATCTCATAATATCGCACTTTGGTTACCGAATGATTGAAGTTCTTTTCAGATATCACTGAGTTTACATATCATAACAATAGGCCTAATATTATACCATTAAGTCATTTGATGTTTTTTCCTTCAATTAAAATGACCTTCTTATAGGAATCTTAAATTCATTTTTTCAACTTATGAAAAGAAAATCATCTAAGGACAAAAAATTTGAAGCCATAAAAAAATAAAACAGGATAGTTTCGGCCTGATTTACCCTAGATGGCGACCGCGCGGTTGGCGTTGTCGTTATGACATCGGCCTCTCACCTCTGAGTAGCGGGGATCGGTTCTCACGTGGGTTTCGTGATGCTGAGCGATCCACGCTGGGCAGGTTTTCTCGGGGTTCTCCCATTTACCCTGGCACTTCTCCCACCATACTTTTTCAGTCATTCTCTCCATCTGTCCTATTTCCGTGGGATAGTACAATAGACCTCCGGTCGCAGTGCTTGGCTTCTCTGCTAACCACATTCACTACATAACAATACAAAACCCCAGATGGCCATTCTCAGCAGAATATAGGGTTGGTCAAAAAGTTCATTTGGTTTTAGGTAAAAATAATAGACGCATTTTTCATTTTCACCAATATTTTATTGAATAACGCCTTCAACAGTGTGCTCCACTACCTTCTGCCCATCTTTCAGGCAACTTCGTAATTCCATCTTCCCAACACTTTTTACCTTTGAGCCAAAAAAAATGCGCAGGTGCCTATGGAGCCTTCCAGAGAAGTTTTTCCATTTTCAAGAGAATTTTGTAAAGACCGAAATAAATAGAAATCAGAAAGTGCAATGTCTGGTGAATACAACGACTGAATCAGATCTTTCCAGCCATGCTATACCAATTTTTGCTTGGTCATCAGTCATGCAGTCTTGAGTCCTTATTTTCTTCCATCTTCAATATTAAATTGGTGACACAAAATTCACCAATTTTGAACAGTTTTTGTTTTCATTACACCCTGATATGACAGCTGTCACACTACAATATAAGAAAATGGTGTTAAAGACTTCAAAGCTCTACTAGAGCCAACCTACGTAAAAAAAAATGAACTTTTTCACAATTGGGTTCAATACAAAAAAAATGGATCATGAAAACCGTTTGTATACAAATTTTAAACAATTACAAAGAAGCATCATGTACAAATTCAAATGAGAAGTTGTCAGGATACCTGGTGAGAGATGTTGAAGCTTCTTGGAGGTCTGGTGGGAGAAATTAGAATTACGAGACCGGAACTCTTGAAATGAAGAGCTAACAGACGACATGAAGTGATCAGCAGATGACAGGTACCTTGATGAGGTATGTTAAAACTTCATGGAGCTCTGGTTAATGTTTGTAAGTTGAAAAAAAAATCTCAACTTATAAAAATTAGAAAATTCATAAAATGAAACAAGTAAACAACTAGTTTCCCAAATCTTTAAGTTATATTTATCCATTTTACAACATCCTATTATATCTGAAACGCTTTCTTCTACACCAGAAAGAAAATTAAAAAAAGGAAACAAATGATATTCACTGACAATTATCGATGAAACAAAAACTACAGAAGATAATGTAATAGCGTTAGATCTTTTGGTTTCTTTTATTTTTTCCCGTAGTTTTAAAACAAAGCTCTCCATTAATAAATTGTAGAGACAATAAATCTTCGAAATAGTAATTATAATTTACTTAAGCAAACTATAATATTGTAACATTTAAAAAAAAATGCATTTCATAACAAACATGAAATTTTAAGTTCAAATAATGTCATACAATGAAGGCATATCATTTGGGATTAAAAAAGTTTAATTAATAGCAATCGATTTTAAAAAATATTATTTTATTTTTCTAAAATACATTTTAATTTTAAAGACACTTTGTTGTTGTTTCTTTAATATCCTGGAATTGGTGATTTACTTATTTAAAACTATTCTACGTATATATTATATTTTACGTATTATTACATATTAGTATTAGATTTAGATGAAACTAGTCCAAGAAAACCAGATGTTTTGTTAACTTAAAAGAATACTTGTAATGGATTTACAACATTCTTTATTTCTTATTTTACAAGTATTATTTTCTAGCAAGAATACTTATAAAAGCATCGAGAAGTAAAAAAATTATATTTAAATAAATATTTAATTTTAGAAGCAATAATTTACTGACCATTGTGATAATTAATAAGGAGAAGACTTAAAAGTTAAACATTTAGATCTACCGTAATTATAACTAGCTTTCATTTTGTGCTTTCATATACTACAACCAAAGTAATTTATTTCCGTATTCTTATTTTGATTCACTAGTACACTTTTTGTTATTTCCGTTAATTACAGTACTTTTATTTTTAATAAGAATAAAGGCAGCTTTGTTGAAAGAAGTCCATTTGTAGGAATGCGATGAATAGGAACAATAGAACAATAGTAGTGTCTGGAAAATGAATACAAAGCAACCGAATTAAAGCCATAGAGTTAGGGTTTTGGAGGAAATTTGAAAGTTAATCCGTTACCTCACTTTACAATGTCTTTTAATAAGATTTAGAAAACTTGATTTTTTCTAACTCTGAAAATTAGGATTGTAATTTGTCTTTCATTCAAAACAAGGAAGTAACAATAAAAACGAAGTTACTAGAAAAGCTTATAATACCGATTTTAATACCGAATTAAAACGTTACTAGAATTGTTTAAGAATTTGATTAAGAATTTCTAAGACAAAATTGATTCAAAATGGAACCCTATAAGTCTTCTTTAAATCCGAAATTTTCTTTTATGAAATTTAATGAATCAGTTTCAACTGAGAATAAATAAAGCTTGGTCTATAGATAGAGCTGCTGAATAATTCCTTCAGAAGGTTTATGAGATATTTATATTACCAGATATTTCAATAATCCTAACTAGATCGACGATATATATAAAAGATGACTGTAACAGTAGCTCTAGGTGATGGCTCTTACATCAAAAGAAAGAGATAGATATACCGAACATAATATCTAGAAAAATACAAAAATAATTCAAGTAAAGAAGTTTCATCTGTTTCCATCTATTAAACACAGAAAAAAGTGTTTATAAGAACTTTAAGAGAAGGAGTTCAATCTACACTTAGTTAGGATCGTACTTATAAAATTGCTATACTGTCGGTCAGCAATGCTGGAAGGTGGCACCGCTCTACAGGAAGAGTAGATAATTATTAAAGTTAGGAGCTGATTTTTTTTTTATTTTTAATTTTTCATTTTTGAATCGGCTGTGAAAGTAAAAGTGAAACAATCAATATTATTCTAGTTTCATTTGTAAATTTGTATTAAAAAATTACTATTAGAATTTTGTCATTTTCAGTTATTTCTGTAGATATTCCCGTAATCCTTTTCCTGAAAAACTTGAATAACGATAACTTGAATATCAAGTAGAAATGATTCACATTACTATTTTTATTTCAGGACAAATATGCTTGTTTCATTTTTCTGATGAAAGGAGAATAGTTACCCTCATTAACTTTACGTTTTACTGATGGATTACAAAACTGCTGAGGTTTAAATCGATGAAATATTCTAAAATAAAGATGTGGTAACTGTCTGGTGAAACTGCTGAAAATGGAAGATATATAAGAGCAGAAATAATTAAGTTCTGTCGTTGAGCAAGTAAAGAAATTGCATTATTTATATTCCTTTCGGGTTTCCTGTTTAGCAAATGAAACAAAATTAAATAGAACTCATGATACAGTTGAAAAATTGTTGAGTCACATTTATTTCTGTCAACCACTACTTTAATCTGACAAAACTTTATATATTTATGAAATCTTACAGTAAATGGAACTCCTCTTGAAAATCCTTCATATCCAGTTTTACTTGGTAAATAAGTGAATATCAGAAATGGCGTGTTCTTTCAATGAAGGAAAGTCAAGTGTTCTCATTTCTCATTTCACATCTAGATTGAAAAAAAAAACGGAAGACGATGATTAGTAGGAATATTTTAAATATTTGACATTGGATATTTATAAAAAAAAAATTCGAAAGAGAACAAGAAAACAATCATGGTAATGTACCCACAATGTGGGTGGAATAAAGAAATGAAATCAACACAGTCATTTTTTTTTTGCAAAAATAAGCTCTGCAGCTCCAGTGCGAGAAAATTGATAAGGCTACAGGGTCAATATTTTTCATTCGATAATAATTCCTTGAGAAGACAGGAAATGGTCCACAAATGTAATTAAGCAGTTTAATGAATTCGACATAGTGTCCTTAAGCCAAAGTATTCATGCAGAATGATTCATCCTAAATGTGTGACAAGTGATTCTGTGATGGAAGTACTTTCATCTTTGTAACTGTTAATTCCTAATGCATCTATTTTGATAGTGCATTTACAATTTGACGTCGATTTCAATATATTTCTAATTTACGTAGCTATTATCTTTCAAACTAAACCTATTTTTGAAAAAAAACATTTCATATCTTCTCTGCTTGAGATGAATGAGTGAATTTTCCTTTCATCTCTTCTCACCTTCTCTTAGAAGCAATTTGACGGTCATATTATGAAACAAACAGATCGATAGTTCGATGGCAATTGGGTCTTTATTTTGATGATTGAGAGATTTCTATACGAAGAGGTGACTCTATGGCCATTCCATATCTCAGCAACTTTGTTTCTTCATGTTTTTTAAGTGATCCTACGCGTTTGACTTTTCATTATCATTATTTCTCGTTAATAACTTAATTAAAATATTTAAAAAAATTGTAAACTGATAAATTACTACTAAAACTCAAGTATCCCATCGCTTAGTGAGGTCTATGCAAAGCAAATAGGTAGATGTGAATTTTGATGTTTGGGGGCGGTGGAGATCAAAACAATTATTCTCCTGTTTTAATTTGTACCTTTCACAATCATGATAATCCCATGAATTAAGAATCCCTCCAACAGCTTTATCACGATACGCGCTCAAATAGGCAAAGAACTATAAAACGAAGAAAAGTTTTGATGTGCAATGTAAGCATGCTCAGTCAATAAAATAAAATGCATAATGTTTATTTGTTATTTGTGAAGTTGTAATGATTTTTGTAGTAATTGAAGAAAAAATATGAATCAGTTACATTTTACTTCAAAATTAAAAGTTCAGAAAATAAATGACATTAAAGTAAGCTTTCGTGTTGCCTACATGTATTTTGGGCTGTGATGCGTTGCCCAAAATGAACTGTGGAATCTGATCTTCTTATACGTCCCAATTGAAAAAATGATGAAACATTAGGCATCTAGGACGCCTAAAAATCTGAAAGACGTAGGGCCGAATGCACCAAACCTTCGCTAACTTTGATGGCTGTTAATCAACGATCAGCCATCAACGATCAAGTGACATTTTCTGTGCACCAACATGCGTTAGGGGTTTCACAGTCGCTCACGCTGCTCGACCGCCAAATTTTAACAGCTCGGAAACTGGCGAGTTCAAAATGCGGCATTGAATAGGAAATTCCCATCAACCCCCGCGCCGCTCAACATTTGAAGATGGCTGGCGTCGGCTTCGATTGAAACCCACTCCTGTGATCTTGACGATGAAGTAGCTTATTTATCCTATTAAAAATTTCCAAAATAATGTTGAATATGTTTACTTCCTGTGAAGGTTCTTATCTGGACATTTCGTATCGTCAATTAAAACATTCTGTCCACGTGTATTTTTTTTATTCCGTGGAGGCTGCCATTTTGTAACGAGTCTATGTTGTACTGAGCCTATGAACAGACATCCGGGAATGATGTTAAATGTTATTAACCAATCGCAGCTACTTTTATAAACACGTTAAAAATTTTAGCGACAATCAGTAAATGACTGGCAAATCGTCGTTGGTGCACTGCCGTTTCTTTTACCGTATTTGACGGCCGTTTCCTGACCACCGGCTCATTTCGATTGTTGGTTGATGCATTTAGGCCTTAAAGTTAATTATTTGAGAAAATGTATCAAATTCTTAAATTACTGCAAGGTACATCAATAAAGGAACAGCAGAATTTAAGACTTGTGGAATTATTGTTCTTCTGTTTCATTTTATATTCATTTTCTAAGTATGATACATCAATAGATTATCCCTTATGAGTCCCTCAACCAATTAGATTTCAACTGACAAACAACAGCTTACAGATGCTTCAGATATATGTAAAGCCTGAAGAATAATTTTACAATAATTTCTGAAGCTTTCAGAAATTTCACAGTTTGTGGAATGTCTCAAATACACTAATTTTTAAAATGTATGTTATGGGGTTTTAAAAAATATAAATGTTCTGATCTATTTTTAATAACAAAATCAATGTCATTCTACTTTTTGATTCTTTTTTATTTAATAATATCGATATTTCAAAGTAAAAGGAGATGTCTCTTAGCATCCCAGAATTTAATATCCTTTTATAGGATGAAATTGTACTGAAGTATTTTAAATAATGGGTTTAAATTATGTTTATATAAAAACACAGAAAATAAGTGTACAGAAAACACCCGAAATCAATTATAAAAAATGGGTAGTATGTAAGTACCAAATTTACTTTATTTACTTCATATACTGTTTATATTTTCTAATAATATTATATTAGACTTTTCATATTAGAGATACTTATTCATAAAAAGCTAACTTGTATTAATTAAGTTTTCCTGCTTCCTTATATGATTACAAGATATGTAAATCATTTACTCATATTTTAAACAGCTTAAAAAATTCTTAGGTTCTTATAGATACTGTACTTAAGATCTTCTACCCCCATCTTTAATTTATCTTTATTCATTTATCTTCTTTCTTCTTTAATGCCATTCCGATTCATTATTTTCATTAGTTACAAGAACAATATTTTGCTGAGAATGAAGGGCCTTCTCCGTTGGTTAGCTTAGTAATATTTATCAGTGCACTGTTTTGCTGATTACTGTGAGCTTCTGAATGTTTATTATTGCCTCATTAGATTGAGGAACCGAAGAAGTATTTGTTTTTCATATATGCGCAATCGATTTCAGAATTGAATAATCTATGTAAATTTCAGATTTGGAACATCTGATAAGTTTATAAACAATCTCACATTAAATTTATGCTAAAGTTTTATTTCTCTAATGGCGTCTTTTTGGATGCACTCCTCTACGCTACTAGGATTGATTAGTTAGTTTTATTCTTTTTTTTTCTTTGAAGAGTTGTTAAGGAACTCATTGTTATCTACAATTTGAATTCTTTTGTAGATAAGGTATGCAGCAGTAACTGTTACGTCATGTTGTTGCTTCTCATCTTATTGGCTTCGTCTTCTAAATTATTTCATTGGTTAATTATTACTTATGTTTTGAGCTTTTGACTAGATTTAATCACCTGTTCATTTATTTTGTATTAGTTGAGGAAGCTATTTGTATATAGCGATTCTTTTTAATTGTAAATATATATGTTTTATCCAGTTTAGTTTTGTGTGTCATTTATTATTCATTTATTATTCATTTAAAATAATCTGCACACGTAAAATATTTCTATCTTCATGAATTTCATCTTTACCGGACTTATTTTGTGGTGCTTGGTTGCAGTCATGGACAAACAAAGGTATCTAAAAAATCAATATATTCGTTCGCATAGAAAAATTGCAAGTATTAATGCCAGCCTCATCTTTAACAATAGCTGTCGGAAGCAAGACTTGGTGCCGACTTCTATGAGGTTTAAGACTGATGTGAACTCTAACAAAATTCAGCAGACACTTAGAAAGATCGTCGACCATCTTGGTCCAAAACAAGGGACTTGGACAACTACCATTCTGTTTGCCCATTTAGGGACGATCAGCAAACTTAATACAGTTGCCTCACGAGAAGGATATTGGAATCGGAATGGTGAGGTCACCGTAACGTCTTCTGCTGTATGACTGGGAGTTTGAGCACCATTTCGCTTTCGTTTAATGTATGTTATCGGCCTGTAAATCTAAATAGGACGTATTTTGCCTTTCTAGATTATCTTAATGCCTTTGGATCAAAACTGCTTTGGGCGTTCTGTGCAGAGTGTCCTTCGCAGGATTAGAGACAAATTTGTGGCGATCATTAATGGCCAATACATTGACCCCTTTTCTGCAGGACTGCGGTTTGGGCCATCGCTTCTGTCGCTATTAGCTAACATCAGCTAAGGATAGTCACCAGCAAAACAACAAGGTCTCAATACGAAAGTGAATATAATCTTAGTCATAAGAAATACGGTACTCCAAAATAAAACCAAAATCAAAAATTCACATTAAAAATAAAATAATGAATATTCTTGTGCCAGCCTCAGCTAGCCTCTTTTTTAAAATAGGAAAAGTTTCTTTTAAAAAATCTTCGATATCAAGATGGGTGGAGCAATTTTTTCGTTAATCATATTTCTCCTTATGGTGGGGTGTATTTTTTATTTCTTTTTATTTTATTCTATTTATTTTATTTTATTTCCTTTTCCCAAGTCCTTAAAGCAGAGCTGATATAGCGATAACAATAGATTAATAAATATGTACACGTACTCTAATGTAATCTTTTTTTAATTCAACAAGATAAAATTGTTCTTAATGATTATATACATTTATTACTGCAAATTGGCTTTCTTTATTTAAAACGTAAATTGCATATCGTAAGTTCATTTTTTCATAAGCACAGTTCATTTTCATTTATGGCTTTAATATCACTTGTGGTTACTGTTGTATAACGTAAATATTCACTTTCTTCATTAAAAGTTCGCAAAACTTGATCACTAACGAGTTGACTTCCTATTATTCGTTATCGATAATCTAGAATCACCTAACAATTACTTGAGTATTAACGATAACATCTGAGTTTTGTGTTGTTGAGTGTGTCCTGTGTTTTATCGTAAAAAGAATCTTAACTTATTTGAATTTTTCAAAATGATATTCAACAAACTCCGTTTACCAAAACTAAAACGTTCATCAGATCCTTATACTTTGGAACATCGTAATACGTTTTCCAATATGGCGACAATCGAATCTTTGTTGCGTTTATTCACTAAAACTATTTCCTGTCTGTCTGAAAGAAAACATATAAATATGATTAATATATATTCACACACTCATTAATCATAAATATTCATGTCCGCTGAATATATGCAGTCACTCAGACTTAACTTGCATCCATGGTAGAGATTACCATATTCCATTCTCTTCGCCATCTTATATAGTCGTCTTCTCTTTGTGCAACTCGGAAATATTGCTACGTGATGCTCATGCATCAACCATACTTTCGTATGACACCATTGTTTTCGTCAACTAAACAGTTCTTGATATCTACAATTGTCGTACGCTAATTGTTCCTATAATTATTGTGAGATGAGTGTATTGTTTTCTCAAATGCATCACAGTTTATCTTTTTGATTTACTGGTTGAAAATTGCTTACAGTTCAGAAAATGGATATTAGCAATTCTCTTTCACTTAGGTCTGAACCACACTCCTTTTGGAGACTGTCTGTTCATTATATACGAAAACTAAGAACGATTTTATATTTTTTTAAATTGTTACAATACATAATATAAACATATTTTCATTAAAATATCTATTAAAATGTATGTTTTTGAAAAATATGTTTACTTGTAATTGAATTGTTATTGATATACGATAACACATAGATACATACATAGCCGAATTGTCCCTGTTCCACCTATTGTGGGACCACCTATTGCTTAGGGAGCCAGATTCCAGCCGCCAGGCTAGATCTGGGCGGAACAGAAGCTCTATTCCAGTAATTTCAAGGGGAGAAGGTACTGAGGTGCTTTCCCAGAGCTAACCCTCAGGACGCCATTACGGAATGACGTCAGACCGAAGAGAAAGCGAAGAGGCTGACACACAGGAAAGGAAATTTTTGAAACATCCATGCTCACAACCGGGATTTGAACCCGGGCACCGGCATACTGGCCTCATGGCAGACCGCCGGCTGAGACCGCTCGACCACACCGGCGCGGCTGATATACGATAACATGAATTGTTATTATTAGATAGCACTAGATAAGAGATGAAATATCTGAATGATTGTTATGATTATTTAGTTCTTTTTGTAATCCGAATAAATATTCGGAGAGGAGGAAAATTTTTTGTCCTCGATTATCACTTGTAGAAGTCCCTGGCCGAGATCAAATATAGTGAAATTAAAGTTTGAAGTTAGTAGTATTTCGTTATAATGAATGTATTAACGTACAATTGTAATAAATAAGAAGCGAATGTTTGCACAAAAACATTAGAAACAAATTTAATAAGAAAATAAAAAATAAACCAAGTTAAACCGCTACAGATTTTTGAAACTTCTAACTTGTTTTATTTTTTTTTATTTTCTTATTAAATCCGTTTCTAATGTTTTGTGCAAACAGTCGCTTTATATTTGGTATTTGATTATTTCAATGTAATTATGAAGAAGGTTAATGAAGAATATTTAGTTACAATACCTATTAATTTTGTTTCTGTCTAAATGTTTTGCGCGGACAAGAGTTCTTTCACTTAACCAAATAATTCATAAAGGTAACTCTTGAAATTCAATCTGTACATCAAGTGAGAAATTTATGTTGAATTCTTGCAAAACTTAAAACATTATTTTTACATTGAAATATTTATCATTCTGTTCATTGCATATAGAGTTTTTAGTGGAGCTCAGATGTAATACAAAACTTTAATTCAATCAAATTAAATATTTCTCGCAAAACCAAAACATTTGTTCGGACAGCCTGAAAATCATCGCATCTGCTCACAGAGTAATCTCATAACCATTTCATCGCTCCACAAGTACTCAATCCGGAAGAAGAGAATAATTAATAACTTCATTCTCAAAACTAAATCAATTTATTGAAACTGACTTCCCTCTCTGAAATGATTTCTATTCTTGATTTTTTTTTTCCTCATATTATCTTGCAGTAAAAATAATAATCTTATCTTGATAAAAATAATCTTATTTGTGGTTTGATCGATTTTATTAAACAAGTAAGACACAAAAACATACTATTATAAAAACAGAAAAGTGGATAAATGTAGAAAATTTGATTCTTAAAAAAAAATTATTTTTGATTCTTCAAATAAATAGTCCATATAAATTGTCCGTTGCAGAGGCAAAAGACTTAATTCCCATAAACTGGAGAATTGGAAAAATAGGAAATCGGATTAAATTCGGTCCTCACTGAACTACATGCAGATATCTGTGAGGCAAATCCACCCTGTCCAACAAAAAGTTCTTGGAATTATAAAAATTTTGATTGAATCTGTAAAACCAAATTGGAAGCATTTGATATTTCACTACCTAATTAAGTTTAATCCACATCAAAAATCCAGAAGTTCTGCATCATCATTATGTACATCAATAGTTTCTTTTTCTAAATAACAATGGGTGAGACCAAATTATTCATAAGTGACATCCTGGAATAGCTGTCTCACCCTCGTTGGCGATCATCATCCCGGAGAAGTCACCAGTAAATAACAATCCATTTGAATTTTTACGCTTTAAAAAAATTCATATGGCATGCGCACTGCTGGCACATGAATTTTCTCATTAATTTTTCATTGGTGAGTTTTTCATTGTGTATTTTTGTCTTTGAGGCACCACTACGCTTCCGATGTAGCTTCTTTTTCTTTTTTGTAGAGTTAATCGTAACATATGAAAGTATTTAATTGGGGCATTACCACTATCATTATCTCTGACCATTATCCTTCTTACAATTACAAAATTTCCGTAAGTATTTACATAAGTTAACAATATAATTTTAGGCCGTATATAAATAAGCTTCAATCTATTACTTTTCTTCCTGTCTTCCTTAATATTCGATGCTAGAAAATAACTGAAACCATTGATTTTAAGAATTCTTATCTTATTTCAGATGTTTACTATATTCCGCATTGTTATTTTTCTTTCATTTTATACAAGCTTGGAAGTAATTTTTTAACAGTGTTCCGAGAAAAGTAATTTCACAATCAACATGATTTTCCAAAATGCTTGATCATCTTTTAAGAAAAAGTGAAACAGAATTATGTATTTTTTTCTTTTTACATACCTGTTCGGCTTTCCCATCATGAGGAAAAAATTCGCAGTTTTAGAAACTTCGAGAAGAAAGAAATGGCTTTCTGTAATTACTTGAACAATTTCATCCAATCCCAAAGTTTTTTTAAGGATTCAGTAAAGTGTAAAGGAGAAACCTTTAACAAGATTATTTCCATCTAGCTATCCATCCGTCTGTCGTCAACTCTACAGACCAAACAATAAGGCGGACAGACATACCTAACGCTTTATTGAAACCATTTTGACTTGCAGATGGCGGAAAATGGAAACAAACACGCAAGCAATCATCAGGAGAAGCTGAACCGCAATAAACATATGATCATGAACAATGTTTTATCTCTGACCTTTACATGGCCAGAAACAAAATAACACTGTAGCGGAATGACCTCTGACAATATGAAATTTTCGAAATTCTTCGTCTTACGAGTTATTGCTAACGTCACATCGCCGAACACAGAATAAACTACTTGGGACCGATCTTAGCATATATCTTCTCCGGGAAGAATAAGCCGAAACGGAACATGGCCCTCACAATTGTCAACATTCATGATATTACGCGAATCAATTGCACGAACTGCTATCAGTACAATATAATAAACTAGCCGGGTACCGTCGCTTCGCTCCGGAACACTTGCATCTATAGCATTAAAAAAAAAAAAAAAAAACTTTATTTATTTAGCAAATTAATATTGAGATCGGAGAATATACGACTTCCCAGCCCGTTGTGGCCTTCTCCACTTAACTCAGGTGTATTGCTGGTTGGCGCCACACACCTGGGAATGCCGCCATACACTTCATCATCAGTTTGCCAGATTATTCCCTATCCCGTAAGAATTTCGAAAAATCTGGCCTTATTCCTTGTCTACATCATAAAGGAAACCTCTGTGCAAAATTTCAGCTTTATAGATCCAAGGGGTTGAGGTGGGTGTTGATGAATCATTCAGTGAGTGAGTCAGGACTTTTCTTTTTATATATGTAGATTTTAATGAATTTTATTAACATCATTGATTAGTTCTTTATAGATTTGGATCTGTTATTTTCTCATTTTCAACTCTTATCCGATTCGTTCTTTGCATATTATTCGTGGTGCTTTGATATCATATTTATTTATAAAAATATAATCTATATTTGTTTTCGTATTTCCATGAATTGTACAATTGTTTCTTGTTGTTCCGTAAAGACGATTTTTGAAACCATTATTGCTCATAAGTTATAAGTATTTCTGTACTGCATTCGTATTCATTTTGAAAATATCTATACTTACGTCGCCAATCAGTATAGTTGGACGGTTGTTTAATATATTTTCATTTTTCATGAATAGATTCTCTATTTTAGTAGCATTTTAGTAATTTGTAATTTAACATTTTGCTTACAGAATGACAGACAGAATAACGTTTTTATAATATATAATAATAATAGCCAGGTACCGTCACTTCGCTCTGGAACCCTTGCATATATAGCATTCAAAAAACAAACTTTATTTATTTAGCAAATTAATGTTGCGATCGTCGGAGAATATATAACTTCCCAGCCCGTTGTGTCTTCTCCGAATAACTCCGATATATTGTGGGTCGGCATCACACACCGAAAATTCACATTTTTGCGTGCATCTTGTAAATGTTTTACAATGCGTTTGTGAATAAGTGATACATCGTTCGGTAGAACTTTCAAATACCAACATTTTCTCAATATAATGTTCTCTTCCATCTTTTATACTTTTCGTTTAAATTTACAAAAAGTCAATATTTGACTCTTTAAAAGGCGCCATCTTAGAAACCAAAAACTTTTTTCGAAAGATTTTTGTAGCATTTTATTTGTCTTGAAAAGATCAACATTTTATCCATTTACATGACCAATCTATCTCTTATAGTTTGGTCATGAAATTGGAAAAACGTAAAGTCTTATGACAGACAGAATAACGCTTTTATAATATAAGCTTTCTAAATGAATTATAAAATGCCATCGTAGAAATTCTTCTGTTACTGGACAGTTTTTTTCTTCGTAAAGAATATAGATGGGATAAACAACACACTGAAAAATTATTCTATGACATAAATTAGATTCCCCTTTTATATCAAGACTAGTTAATATCAAAAGCAAACCAAAAAGATATCTTGCTGTAAAGGAATATTAGTGTAACTTTGAAAACAAAAAAAAGACAGAAGCAAGAATGAAGTTGTTTTCTGAAGGTAGACTTCGAATGTAGCTTTTCTAAGTATTCCATTCATTTAGAAGAGGAATAAAAGCATTATTCGACACAGAAATCTTAAAATCAGAGATTTTAATATTCCAATAGATTTTAAATCACTGAGAGGAAGTCTGCATCTTCCTAAGCAATAACTAATAGATCTACTAATCATGCAAATATTAGAAAAGGTTTATTGCTAATAATAATACTTGAAATTTCACAGGACTTACAATTATTGTGGGCTATTTCCGTAATCATTACTATCGGTATTCCAAATGTTTAGCAACATTAGGTAACGTGCTTCATTTGGTTCTAGGAGATCTTATTTCTTTCCAATGAAGTTTTCCTTTAGAAATAATCACAGTAACGAAAAGTAGAACACCAACGCTAATTAATCGATTTAATTTTTTCCACATATAAGGAGGAATTTTATTCTTTTTCTAAAATTTAAATATTGGTCTCTAGTTTAAACTGAAATTAATATTAATATTAATTAATAATATTAATAATATTCTGAAATCTTAATTAAAATTTTCAATTTAAATATTGCTCTAACAAAAAAAATTATAAAAAAATTTAAGATTTGCTAAATTTTGTGAAAATTTATTAAGAAATCAAAATTTCTCAGATACTCCTACGAAATTCTACAATTTACGTAGGCTGAATCTAAAATTTAGATATTTCTATTATATGCTTACAACGTAGTTAAAATCATGTAGTTCAGTTTATTTTCACTTCTTTCATTTTCTTGTTTTTCTCACTACTGTGACAGCACAACTGTCACAGCATCAAGGATTGTTAAGCTCCAAATGTTAATGAAACGGTTCCCTCTACTTTTAGGAGAGTCTTTTATTAATGGTTATTTATCAGGAAATAGTATGCAGAAATAACTTTCTATCCTTCATTAAGAAACTTTGATGAAAGATAGTTCGTCAGAATTTTTTATCAATTGTAAATTAAATAACTGCGTAACAAATAAATTTCTTGAATTTCAAAACCATGAAGAAACTTATAATTACACAATGTGAAAGCTATAAAAAGTATAAATGATTAAAATTTAGCCAAACGCACAAATATTTTTAAAAAGTTTTTTAAAAAATACAAAGGATAAAAGAAACACAGCGTTTCGACTTGCCTGCAAGTCATCGACCAAGTGATCGATCCAGTGGGTTTATACAAAGTCTCTTGCACCAATCGTAGCTGTATGTAAATGAAGTGATGACAGTATTGCCATCTCGTGTTTGTTTTTACAACTATTACCATGGACCTTATTATTAAGGCTTTTCAGCATTCATGTACGAAATGTTCTGTGAATTTCATGAATCCCAGGATGGTTAATAAAATTATTAACCTAATTGAAGCCTTGTATGAATTACAAATATTCGAATTTAATGGCACATTATGTAAACAATCAATAGGTTTATTCATGGGCTTATCAGCGTCAGCGGCAATTGCGGAAATGTGTATGATCTATATAGAGGACTCAGCGTTTCATATATATGATCTAGGCCAGTTGGAAATACCGCTTTATTGTCGCTACGTTGATGACCTCATTTTTTATACAGATAGTTCGATTTCTTTAGGCATCATGGATATTATTGATGGGATACATAACAATATTAATTTTAAATTTGAGGGTGAAGTAAATGACAGTTTACCTTTTCTCGATGTTAGGGTGGTTAGAGCTGAGGGCAAATTCCAAACAAAAGTGTTCAGAAAACCAACATTTGGCGGTTCTACCCTTAATTTTTATTTTTCATGCCCAATATCCTTTAAAATTAATTTTATCAGTATGGCAGTCAAGAGGGCCTTCAACTTATCGAGTTCTTTTGAAATATTCGAAAATGAAATGTATACTTTGCAAAACATTTTCTTAACTAATGGATATCCTACAAATTTTTTTAATGAACAGGTGGTAAGAACCTTAAACTATATATATAATCCTAATTTTAAGCAGGTACAGTCTCCTAAAATTTATGTCTCTATTCCTTTTCATAATCAAGTTTTTTATAGATTAAAGAAGATTTTAAAGCCTTATAATAGTGCTGTAACCTCTGCTATCAACGATACGTTGGGGTAGCTATAAATGCTAAACAATGCATTCCAGTGGATAATCCCAAAGATGTCATCTACGCCTTACATTGCATGAATTTTCCATGCAGATATATTGGAAAAACTTGCCAGCCAATTAAGCGTAGGGTCAATCAGCATCTTAATGCCATTAAAAATAGAGATATGAATTATGGTACAGCAAAATATGTGCGACTTACAGGACACATGTTAGATCTGCAGCACCCACGTATCATTGGTCATGAGGATCATGCACTGAAACGAAAATGTAAAGAGTCATTGTGCATATTGAACTATTCATTATGTTACAATGACTCTATATCGGTGCAAAATATTTATTTATATGTTTTTTCTAAAGAACAAAAAGAATAAGAGCGCCGTTCAATAATTTTTGAGATACATTTACGAGTTGTTTATTTTGATATTAATTTCAAATGCTCACACCAGGTGGAGGCATTATAATTGTAAAAACAAACACGAGATGGCAATACTGTCATCACTTCATTTACATACAGCTACGATTGGTGCAAGAGACTTATAAAAACCCACTGTTTCACTGGATCGATCACTTGGTCGATGACTTGTAGTCAAGTCGAAACGTTGTGTTTCTTTTATCCTTTGTATTTGTGCGTTAGGCTAAATTTTAATCATTTATAATTAATCAACGCACGTTAAATAATTGTAAACTATAAAAAGTACAAGAACAATTTCATATTCATCAATTTTAAAGTGTGCATATCAATTGCACATAAGATAAGGCAGCACACAGGATTAAGTTTAAAAAAGTTTGTTTGCATTTAAAAACGGTACATTTAATAATGGTACAGCCGTTTTCGCCTTGGTACAAGGCTTCTTCAAGTGACAGTAAAATACAAGATACATGGCTTTTTAAGCCCTAACAGCG